>PVLC010026395.1:0-22980 GCA_004027655.1 Graphiurus murinus | reverse complement strand
ATTGTAAGGATAAAAGTTTCAGCTTTGTAAGAATGATTTCAAGATAATTTTATACTCCTAGTATTCTGATGACATAATAAAAGATAATATTTTTCTCTCCTCCAGCTGGTGTCATAGATGAAGATTATAGAGGAAATGTTGGTGTTGTTCTGTTTAATTTTGGTAAAGAGAAGTTTGAAGGTATGTTAAATATATATATTCACATAAATGTAGTATTTGTTTTCTAAATTATATTTGTGTCAATAATAGACTAAATCTTACTGAATAAGGCAGGATATAGTGAGTGAAATATCATTAATAA
The DNA here is from genome assembly GCA_004027655.1 of Graphiurus murinus. NCBI lineage: Eukaryota > Metazoa > Chordata > Mammalia > Rodentia > Gliridae > Graphiurus > Graphiurus murinus. Next base: position 22,679 of record PVLC010026395.1, on the reverse strand, counting down.
ACCATTTTTTTTTCTCTAAAGTAAAAAAGGGTGACCGAATAGCACAGCTCATTTGTGAACGGATTTTTTATCCAGACATAGAAGAAGTTCAAGTAAGTATCATAAAATCTGAGTAGAGAATGAATTAAATAACATTGTAATTGAAAAAAAAATAAAACTTTGAGAATTTAATGTGCTATTTTTAACTAATGTATGACTTAAAATCATAGATTTAAAATTTTTCGAAATATTTTCATGTAGACATATAGCATCACTTTATTTAAATTAAATATATGGTAAGATTTTAATATTTTCCTTAGCTTTTTGAAAAAGTTCTAATTTTTAGAACCTTTTTAAAATTTAGTTTTTTTGTAATCTTCCTTTTTAAAAGAATAAAAGTCTTACATTAAGAACTAGAGAACTGGAAGAAGCTCTGAAATTAACTGGCTTACTACTTTTCTTTCAGGTATTGGATGACACTGAAAGGGGCTCAGGAGGTTTTGGTTCCACTGGAAAGAATTAAAATTCAGGCTGAAAATAAAAAATGAAAAAATCTACTTTTCTTTTAAAACTAGTGTTTGTTTAAAGTTTTCTGGTATGTTGTATGTCTGTATTAAGATAATGCTTTAATTTCTAAAAATACTTCATTTTCTTATAAAGAAAAGGTACTTCTGTTAGGACCTCATAGAAAATTATGTTTTCTGTAATTGATGGTTGTATATAAGTCTGCTTTGTGGTGACTTAATGTAAAATTTTTAAAATCAAATGTCAATTACAAGTTTTGAAAAATTTTGTTATTTCAATAAATGATAACCTTTTCATAAACTTATTTTGGTTTATTGCTTTATAATTAGTTTTTATTCAATATAGTTTAATTCTTTCATAGGCAAAATTATTATATAAGCTGAACTAAAAAATATAAAACAGAGGGGTTAAGGCCGGGCATGGTGGCCCACGCTTGTAATTCCAGCATTTGGGAGGCTGAGACCGGAGAATCTGGGTTCTCGGCCAGCCTCAGCTACCTAGTGAGGCCCTCCACAACTTAGTGAGACCCAGTTTCAAAATAAAGAATAAAAAATAGGGCTGGATGTGTAGCTCGGAGGTAGAATGCCCCTGGGTTCAATCCCCAGTATCGAAAAAAAAGGGAGGAGTTAAAGTTGTTCCTTATTCTCTTAAGTCTAAAATATTTTTTTTTGTATGTGTGTGTTTTACAGGGGTTGAGGCCAAGGATCATCCTCTGAGCTGCACCCCTAGCCCTATTTTATTTTTATTTTAAAACAGCATCTCTGTAGGTTGATGAGAGTCTTACTACTTGCTGAGGCTGTCCTCAAACCTGCAATCCTTCTGTTTCGGCCCCCCAAATTCTGGGGTTACAAGTGTATGCCACCATACCTGGTTTAAAAAAAAAAAAATTCTATCTGAAGGTGAGAAGAGAATCCTCAGTTTATTTACTTTTTTTAAAAAAAGTCTTTTTAGCCGGGCGTGGTGGCGCACGCTTGTAATCCCAGCATTCGGGAGGCTGAGACCGGAGGATCCGGGTTCGCGGCCAGCCTCAGCTACCTAGTGAGGCACTCCGCAACTTAGTGAGACTCGGTTTCAAAATAAAGAATAAAAAAAAATAGGGCTGGGGGTATAGCTCTGAGGTAGAATGCCCCTGAGTTCAATTCCCAGTACCGCAAAAAAAAAAAAAAAAAAGTCTTTTTAGACTGAGTAGAAGTATGTTTGTAAAAGGAAATATAACTTGAGAATTCCCAGTTGGTTTGTTTCTCTGAAGTAATTTCATTGACCAAATTGTGTTAGTTGTACTTACCTGAGTTTTCCTCACTGAAGTATTAATAATATGCTGTGTCCAAGAAAATATGCAAATTAGTAGGAATAAAATAAATATATTAATGTACACATACTTGGACCACTGGATTTTTCCATCCCAAGTACATAGCATGAGTAGATATGTATAAGCAGCATTTCATTGCAGTGATGGGCTGACGTGAATTTGCTTGATTTTGTAGCTTTCTGCTAATATACTTCCCTTCACTGTATTTTTCAGACTCCTTTGCACCAGAGTTTTGGGTGTTGCTTAGAGTTAGTTGATCAGATGCACTAAGGATGGCCTAGGCATAGTTTGAGGGTGTGGGTCAAACAGACGGAGTGCTTCTGGAGCTGGTGGCTCTCTTGGCCACCCAGTTCCTAGAAGCACAAGATAGTGCTGCTTATGACTTCTGGTGGTTCTTTAGACCATTTCATATGCTACAACGTAGTTGTCCATCTGCAGGTCACAATCTGTTAGTCATGAAATCAACTCATTGGGACATAGCCAGCATTTAAAAAAATTGGATAGAGAACAGTACATGTCAGAAAGGTAAGTATCTTGAAGATTATTTGAATTACATATTTATATGAGCACATGTTTAAATTATATCTGGAGTCAAGAAAATTTAGATAAATCCTCTGCTAAACTAGATAGTGTATTTTGTTTTGAACTGAACCCTGACCAGTGTAACAGTTGAGTAAGAACAAATAATATTATGTAACTACTAAGATAATGATCTTAATTTACAGTTATGGTTACTGAGTAACAGAAGTTCTAGTTAGCACTTAACAAGTATCATTTATCTTACTGTTATCTGAGTAGATAACAATGCCCATTTCATAGATATCAAAAATAGGCTCAGAGTGTCTGCTTTTCCATCACTGTCACCAAAATACCTGACAGGAACAACACAGGAGGAAAAGTCATTTGGCTCAGTTTCAAAGATACATTCCATAGTAGTCCAGTTCTAAAGTAGACAGGATGAGCTCAACTCAGTGGAGACCATAAGTAGAAAGTGGCCAGGGACAGATATAATCCCAAGGCCATACCCCCAGTGACCTATCTCCCTTTGACATGCCCCACTTTTGTCTAAGTTACTGTCCAGTAAATCCATTCAAATTATTACTCCTTCAGAGGAATTATCAACTGATGAGATTAGAGCTCTGATTTAATTTTACCTCGAATAATTGCAATGTGGACATTTTCAGCATGTGAGCCTTATGGGGGACACTCCAAACCTTAACCACAACAGGTTTATTAACCTGCATGACATTTCAGCTAATGACCATTATCTCAGTCCACTCTGCTGTTATAAGAAATGTAAGATGGTAATTTATAATGAATAGAAATATATTGGCCCACAGTTATGGAGGGTAGGAAGTCCAAGACTGAGGCTCTAGCAGGTTTCCTCTCTGCTTCCAAGATGGCATCTCATTGCTGCATGCTCAAGAAGGGAGGAATGTTGTCTCCTCTGGTGGCAAAAGAGGCTTCTCCCATAAGCCTTTTTGTAATGGCACTAGTCCATGAGGAGTCTGCCCTTTTGACCTGATCCTGTTAGGCATCACCTCCTAGTACTATTGCACTGGGCAGATAATTTCCAACATATGCATTAGGAGACACATTCAGATTATAACCACTTAAAACTCAGATCCTGCCAGATGCAGTGGTGGCACATGCCAGCAATCCTAGTATTTGGGAGGCTGAGACAGGAGGATTGCAGGTTTGTGGCCAGCCTCAGCAACTCAGTGAGGTCCTTTCATAGTTAGACCCTGTTTCAAGATTAAAAAATAATAGGGCTAGGAGCCAGACGTGGTGGCACACGCTTGTAATCCCAGCATTTGGGAGGCTGAGAACGGAGGATCCGGGTTTGCAGCCAGCCTCAAACCTAGCGAGGCACTCCGCAACTTAGTGAGACCCTGTTTCAAAATAAAGAATAAAAAATAGTGCTGGGGGTATAGTTCAGAGGTAGAATGCCCTTGAGTTCAATCCCCAGTAGCACACACACACACAAAAATAGGGCTAGGAGTGTAGCTCAGAAGCAGAATGCCCCTCGGTTCAATCCCCAGTGACACATACACAAAACTCAGATCCTTATGACTTCAAGCCCTTATTTGCAATAATCTAATCTTTCCCAAGTGGTAGGGGTCAACAATATAGAAGAAGAGATAGTTAATGAAAGTCCTGTTCTAGTTTGTTTAGACCTAGAATATGTCTCCACCTGGGTACCATGCTTAAAGAAACATGCTTTGTTGAAACCATAATTAGGTGGAGTACATGAAAGACCCAGGATATTTTGTTTAGGGAAGATAATTGTGTATTGGGAATGGAAGAAATACAGAGGAAGGTGACTAGAGATAGTCTTTGTTATATAGTAAATGTTCTTACATTTTAAAGACTCAGAAAATGAATCAGCTTTATTATATGTGACTCAGACTAAGATCAGGGAATTTAATGTATAAGATGGTGGTAACATAGGGGCAGACTTATGGAACTTCCTAAAACAGCAAAATTAATAAAATAAATAAAGCAAAGTATAATAAAATCGATGTGGGAAAATATAATAGTCTGTTAGGATTACTGGAGATTGACTTTGTGTTATTTCTATAAAGTTGGAACATTGTATTTTTACTTTGTGAAATATAAAATTTAGGAAATGTGTAAGACATAAGTGAACAGGAACACTGAAATAACAATAACCAAGGTGACTAAGCAGAATATTGTCACCATGCAAGGAGTGTATCCCTTCTCACCTGTGCCACACTTCTAGAGTAACCATTCTTTTGATGTTTACAGTAAGACTCCTTTTCTTGAGAATTTACCACCTACCCACCCACATCAAGTTTCATTGTGCTTGGTTTTGAACTTTATAACAGTGTCTGTCTTTATTGTATCATACAGAATATTTTCCCTAGAAGTCATCTACCCTCTGCCTATTCAGCTCTTCCTTCACCTCCCTACCAATCACTGATCTTTTAACAGTCTCCATAGTTTTGTCTTTTCCTAAGTGTCATATAGTATGTAGCCTTTTCAGATTGACTTCTATTTTTTTCTTTTCCAGTGCAGAGAATTAAACCTAAAGTCTTATGCATGCTAAGCATATGCTCTACGTTTACACTGAGCTACAACCCTATTCCTTATTCAGATTTTCTATTTCTTGTGTTGGTTTTGGTAGTGTGAATCATTTTAGGAATTGTCCCATTTCATCTACATTATATAACTTGTTAACATACAATTGTTTATAGTATTCTCATAATCCTTTTTATTTCTGTAAAGTCAGTAGTAATGACTCTCTTGTTCCTGATTGTAGTGATTTGAGTCTTCTCTTTTATTCTTGGCTAGGCTAGCCAAAGATTTTTTAATTTCATTGATATTTTTAAGAACTAAGCATTGGTTTTGATTTTTCTATTCTGTACTTCATTTATTTCCACGCTAACGTTTATTATGTCTTTCCTTCTGCATAATTTGGTTTATTTGGCTTTTCCAGTCTTTTTAAGGTAGAAGATTTAGATTATTGAGTTGAATTTTTAACATGGTCACTTATAGTTATAAATAAAGAATAAAAAAGAAAATGAGTTTTTTTTTTGTTTGTTTGTTTGTTTGTTTGTTTTGCAGTACTAGGAATTGAACTCAGGGGCATTCTACCTCCCAGCTACACCTCCAGTCCCAGGGTCTCACTAAGTTGTGGAGTGCCTCACTAAGTAGCTGAGGCTGGCCGCGAACCTGGATCCTCCAGTCTCAGCCTCCCAAATACAGGGATTACAAGCATGTGCCACCATGCCTGGCTTAGAAAATGAGTTCTGAAGTGGTACCTTCAACATTATCTCAAAATGGATGGAACCTTTTCCACTGTAATTCCATAGCCCTGGCAGAGGAATTACAGTGGAAAGGGTTCTGTCAAAACAGACCAGATAGGGTAAGTGAACTTTAAGATTTTTTTTTATTACAAGAGTTATAATTAACTTATTATATTTATTACCCATTATTATCCATTATACTTTGTGCTGGGGCTTTTCTGTGGTTTGAACAGGTATTCTAGCAGGTGATAGCCTTATGCTAATGAGACTTGGTTCCTTCACTGCATTACTTCAGCCAGTCAGACTCAGTTGGTGGCAAGCAGAGATGAGGGAAGTATTCTTTTCTAAAGGCAAGTTTTTCTATTAGAAAGGAAACCAAAGTTTGTTACTCATGGTCAAGGAGAAGCATCATTTTCATTTGTAGGACTGCACCTTATGATTTTCAGATTAATTACAAATCAAATACCATCCTATCAGTCTTAGTAACTTCCCAGCAGAAACCAAGCAGTTTTCATCTTCTTTGACAGTTCTGTCTCACTAATTATCCCCATTATTAATCAGGGAGTCTCCTAAAAACTAATTATAGCTCTATCAATTAATTTACCTTAGTGGCTCTTTGCAGAGAAAGCCACACGTAGTACTAGCCTGAATTGGCAGGGGGCACGAAGACCAGTATTTGGGTTTCATAGCACTTTCCCTACACAGTTCTTCCTGCCACTTGGCCCTCGATTATGACCTCAACTTCATTTCTCATCTTCCTATGTTTTACTAATGGAAAACTGGTGAGAGGCTGGAGGGCTAAGGTATGTAGGCACTGGGAGTATTGTGAATACATCAGAGTTTAGCGTCAATGAGTCTTGACGTAACTGGCAGAGTTACATGTGTTGAGTAGTACAAATTGTCATAGAGACCATTCTCAGCAGGACGGCTGCCCCAGTCCTCTTGCGTTGACTGTCTATTGACTATCCTCCAAATCACCTGTTTCTTATTTTCCCTTCTTTCCTTCTCTATGTTCACCTTCAGTGGTGCTCCCTCGGGGGAAGAGGATCCATAATAGTTTGTACTGTCTGTCCTAGCCAACCGCTTACCTCTACCACATACCCCTTGGCTAGTGGCAATAGACTAGTGTAATCCTTGATATCAAGCATTTTAAGATATTTTATCTTCTGTATATTAATGTAAAATGTATGTTTTTTTTTTCTGTATTCGACCTGAACCTTTCAGCTAAAAATACCCTCTAGTATTACATATTATCCTAAGAAAAATAAACTAATGAGGGAGGAATAACTTCAAAAGTAAAAATGCTTTTGTGAAGAGACTTCTCCATTTGGAGATGGGTGATATAGTCAATATTTTGATATTGTTCTTTTTCTTACTGGAAAGAAAATGAAAAAAAAAAGTGAAGCTGAAAATTTCACTGGGAGAATCCTCTCTAGAAGTACATGATGAAAACAGTATATAAAATAAAGAGTTTATTTTTTTTTATGGTACTGGGGATTGAATCCAAGGACTTTCTACCCCTGAGCTACACTCTCAGTCCTATTTTATTTATTTATTTATTTATTTATTTATTTATTTATTTATTGCAGTGCTGGGGATTGAACTCAGGGGCATTCTACCTCTGAGCTATTCCCCCAGCCCTATTTTTTATTCTTTATTTTGAAACAGGGTCTCACTAAGTTGTGGAGAGCCTCACTAAGTAGCTGAGGCTGGCCGTGAACCCGTATCCTCTGGTTTCAGCCTCCCAAATGCTGGGATTACAAGTATGTGCCACCACGCCTGGCTTTGCTTATTTTTTGTTTTAAAACAGGGTCTTACCAAGTTGCTGAGAGCCTCACTAAGTTTTGAGGCTGGCCTCCAACCTGTGATCCTCCTGTCTCAGCCTCCCAAGTACTAGGATTACAGGCATGTACCACCACACCTGGCATAAGTTCTTTATTAGCAATTAATCATGGCTAAATTGGGAGAATTTTAAAAGATTCAGGATATCTCATAAATAAAAAAGCCTAGTAATTATGAAAGTAAGGTTGTAGAGAAAAATTAAGATTAACAAGTAATTAAATTATGTCTTGGTTTGATCTTAATTTTTAAAGTGAATCTTATAGATGAATAGAGAAACCTTTTGGAGAGTATATACCAAAACAATGCTTATCTTTGGCTTTTAGATTTGCTGGTATTTTTTCCCTTTTTGCATTATCTATACTTTAACATTTTTGTAACTATGAATTTATATAACTTGGTTAAGAAAAATCATTAAAATTTTATTATAAACTGAGCATGGTGGTGCACAACTGTAATACCAGTACTTGGGAGGCTGAGACAGGAGGATTGCAGGTTCAAAGTCAGGCTCAGGAGTTTAGTGAGGCCCTCTGCAACTTAGCAAGACTTTGTTTCAAAATAAAAAGTAAAATAGGGGTGGGGCCGGGCGTGGTGGCGCACGCCTTTAATCCCAGCATTTGGGAGGCTGAGACCGGAGGATCCGGGTTCGCGGCCAGCCTCAGCTACCTAGTGAGGCACTCCGCAACTTAGTGAGACTCGGTTTCAAAAATAAAGAATAAAAAATAGGGCTGGGGGAGTAGCTCGGAGGTAGAATGCCCCTGAGTTCAATCCCCAGTACCGCAAAAAAAAAAATAAAATAGGGGTGGGGGTATATCTCAGAGGTAGAATGCCTCTGGGTTCAATCCGCAGTAACACACACACACACACACACACACACACACACACACAAATTATTATAAAATATCTCTTTGAATTGTGACTGTATTTACTACTTTAATGAATATTTTTAATATTGAAACAATTTGGGAAAATTATAACTAAATTATGAGTTCTGAAGAAAAATATTTGGGTAAATATAATGAAAAAGCACTAACTGGGAGTCTTACATCCAAGTTTAATTTCTACTCTTTTTCTAATAAATATCTTGAATAAAAATAAACTTTCTGATATTAATATTGTAATCATAAAACAAGAAGAACACGTCAGATAATCTGGGATCCCTTCCAGCTCTCATGAATTTTATGACAACTGCATGACTATGGCAAACTACTGCCACCTGGTGGCAGCTATCTAAAGTGAGGCTGTCTTTAAGGAACAGAAGCACCATCATTCATTCATTCCTGTTTAATTCACCTAGCATCTAAGTGCCAGCATCATTGTTCATTCAATTTAGTGTGGTTTTTTTTTTTTTCTGGAGTATGTAAGTAAAACGACTAAGACATGAACTGTCACATTGTAGGAGGTCATCATTTAACCTCTTGAGTCTGTCTTCCCATGTGAAAAAAAAAAAAAAAACAAAACACCACAATAACATCTATTAGAAAACCTAGAGATGATGTATGTAAAGTATTTTACACAATGCATGGCAAAGAATATTTTCTCAGTAAATGGTAGCAATTATCCTTAGGAAGATTAGCATTTAGTAGGGCAGTAAGACACATGTAGAAATCTGTGCAGTCTGCACTTCACTGTGAAAATACAAAAGGCACACAGCACACTCAGAAAATGGCAAAACTAAAATTCAAATAGGCTGGTCTATAAGTAACATGTAAAGAATTGTTTATAGCTTGAAGGTCTGTCTGGAGGGCCCAAAATGCCAGGAAAGCAATGGCCAGCCACGAAAGATTTTTGAACAAAGAATAACATTGCCAAGGCAGAGCTTCAGGAATATGGGAACTTGTTTCATGTCTGAAACAAGCTTAGAAGCCCATGCAGCCAGGGTATGAACAGAATAGCAAAGGAAAAGTAGATGGGAATGACACTGAGAGACTGTAAAACCATAGTTGTGAACAAAGCTAAGATGACTGAAGATATTTTTAGATTCAAAATGAACTACCTACGACAAAGGGGAGCTAAGATATGCTTGTTGTTTTGGTACCAATCAAACCATAGCAGATACAGGACTGCACTCCAGGGCTCCTTATTGTGGGTCTAATCCCTCTCCTCACCCATGAAAGATGTTAACCCCACCTTCCACTGTTCTGAACACTGAATTGAAGATAAGGTTGGCCTTCATATGGCACACCATACAAGTACATAGAAAAATTACTTTTTGTGACTATTATCTAATGTGCCAGGAGTTAAAGAGGAAATATGACAAAATACTCTCCCACCAGTTCAAAGGGCATTATCCTTTGAGGAAAATAAAAATCTCAAGTATGCCTCTTTTTGAAATCCCTGTGAGATTTCTAGTGGCTTAACTTTCAGTGGACAAGAAATGTATATATATTTTGGCATCTAAGAGAAGCAGGCAATTTCAGAAGTGATGTTTTGACAAATAGTAGCCTAGATCAGGGCAAATGGCAAGAAGTTCTCAGAAAATATGCTTTGACACAAGCAAAGACAAGTAGCGATATAATCTGCAGCTACCTGTTTGAAATGGAAAGTTTGGAATGGAGATGGTAGGGGGAAGCATATTAGGAAAATAGTAATGTTATATGAAATATGAAGGTCCTGTCAAATGAGTGTAGGATGATTTTATAATAGTGGAATAATATGGTTCAGAAAAAAAGGTGTCTGTTGGCTGAGACTGTATTTGATTATCATAGAAGAGATGAAACACTTTTTCATAGTCAGAAAAATCAATATACAGCCAAAGAAGAGAAGCTGTTTGATGATAAGGCAATAAAAACTTCAAAGGGAAGTTAAAAATGTTTCCTAATTCATTTCAGCTTAAAATGATCCCTGTGCCCGTCTCACGCTGTCTGCCAGCTTTTTCTCTGGAATATGTTACCCAGTCTCCTTGGAATCATTACCCCGGCTCCTTGGAATGGAAACTGTGTCAGTCTCTGGGGCTGAGTAGGAGGGAAAGCAGTGCTGGCAGAAAGAGGAAGTTTTTTTTTTTTTTTTTTTTTTTCAATTTAGAGCCAAAAGTAAGTGCTGACATTGTCTCACATGTGTTTGGGGACAATGGCAAATGCCAATGGTAACATGTCTACTTTTTCCAGTTTCTGGCTCAGAGGTATTTGACAGGAGACTGTGGAAGCCTCAGCTACTTCTCCCTAAAAAAAAAAAAAAAAAAAAAAAAATCCCTGAATTTCTTTCCTCCCTCTTGGGACTGTGAAAGGTGGATGACCCATATAATTCCCACCCTGATATTATCAACATAATTATTCAGAATGAGTGCTTATTATTTCCCTGCACATCATTTTGAAACTTCATTTTCCTTACAAAACTTCGCTCCATCTCTTGAGAAAGCTTACCTTTTGGGGAGTTTGAACATTAACCTCCACTAACTTCAGAGCTGCACTAAGCAAAGCCTATGTTTTCTAGGCCAAAGTAGACAAAGGTAAAGGAGAGGGACTGGATAGTCACAGCTCCGTCCCCTGCAATTCCCTCCTCCCCTCACGGAGGTCAGATTCACCAGGCTTCCAGTCCCTTCTGTGGAGCCAGGGCTGTGATACCTACTTAGCCCTTTGGTGAATATATAGAGAAATGGTTTCTTTTTAAGATAATTTTATTTAGGTACAGCATGATGTCTACATTGAACATCTTTACCACATTTTGCTTGAGCTTTCTCTCAGAGACTTATTTGTGGCATAGATGATAATCTTTTAACTTTGTTCTGATAAAATGATCTGTATTCACTTTTTAAAAAATCAGTTGTTAGTACTTGAATTACAATACAAAGAATAAGAGGAAAAGAGTCAGCATTTTTAAATGCTATAAAAATCAGATTCTATGCTAATTTTATTACATTTACCTGAAGGAGGTATTTTGCAGACCTGGGACAAAATTCCTGTTAGGGTAAAAACTATAGTTCCTTTATTTTTAGGAAATCCAAAAATCTTTTTTTTTTTTTTTTGGTGTGTGTGTGGTACTGGGAATTGAACCCATGAACCCAGGGGCATTCTACCTCCCAGCTACACCCTTGGCCCTTTCTATTTTTTATTTATTTATTTATTTTTTTTTTTTTGCGGTACTGGGGATTGAACCCAGAGGCATTCTACCTTCGAGCTATACCCCCAGCCCTATTTTTTATTCTTTATTTTGAAACCGGGTCTCACTAAGTTGCAGAGTGCCTCACTAGGTAGCTGAGGCTGGCCGTGAACCCGGATCCTCCGGTCTCAGCCTCCCGAATGCTGGGATTACAAGCGTGCACCACCACGCCCGGCTTCTATTTTTGTTTTGAAACAGGGTCTTGCTAGGTTGCTGAGCAGTCTTGCTACATTGCTGAGGCTGTGTTCGAACCTACAATCTTCCTGTCTCAGCCTCCCAAGTCCTGGGATTACAGGCATGCACCACCATGCCCAATTCCGCAAGCCATTCTGATGGGCTACCCAGGTATTAGAGTTGGGTCCCAAAGCTCAAAGGCGTGGACAGCATGAGAAGGAGGATAGGCAGGGAGTTATAAGAGACTCATTGGTGTGAGAAAGGGGATCCTAAAACGTGGTGTGAGACTGAGGGAGAAGTGACCTGCATCAGGTTTCTCCAAAGAACTTTTTTCCTTTAGATTTGCACTATGGAAATTCCAAGCATATACAGAAGTAAAAGTTGAAGTATAATGAACCCCAGGTGCTCACCTTCGCTTGACAATGATCATCATCTTTGTTTCTTCTGGATCCCACCTGTTTTCCCATTCCCAACCCCCAGTGAATTATTTTGAAGCAAATACTACTCATTGCATTTCTTCAGATATTACATTTAAATCTGTTTGCCTAGCCATCTGTGCTTGTAGCTCCCCTCCTATTACCCACACTTCAGTCAAGTCTAGTACTGTACTTCTGTGTCTGTAGTTTTTTGCAGGAGACTGAAAGAAATTTCATTTGCATGAAAGCCAAAGTGAGAGAAGAGGCAGTACAATGAAGCTTGATACAAAGCTGAGGTTGAGTGAGCAGAGCTCCTAAGAATCCTGGAAATGACTGGGGGAAAGGGGAGGGGAAAGGGGATGCTAGCTTTTCTATAGGAAGTTGGATGAAAGCTTTATATAGGAGTGTGTGTGTGTGTGTGTGTGTGTGTGTGTGTACATGTGTGTGCGCTCTTATTAAAATGAGGAGTGACTCTAGAAGACTGGGGACAGCCAGACAGCTGGCATTTGGGTTACAGTTGCATATTCCAAGTTTCCTTTCCTTGAAAGGAAAGAAAATACTAAATTTAAACACCATCTTTCGGTTTCTCAGTCAATAATTTCCCTGTCTCTTTCACAAATGCAGTCTCTAGACATCAATGCAACACATTTATTCTCTACATCGCCTTTCACAAATATGAAATCATTAAAGCAGAGAAGTTGTTAAGCAATTCCAATCCCAATTACGTTTTCAAATGATTTCCGTGTAGCTCTGTTCTTATACAACTTGTGGTGAAAACAGCAAAAATTACTGAAAGTTATGGAAAGCAGACCTACATACTTGCATGATTTTCTCACTGAATTCTTGAATCAGGGTATGGGGAGGAAGATTGTGACAATAATTTAACTAAATATAGATTTGTCAAATTAATAATGTACTTGAAGTTTATAGATAAACAGAGAAATTTATGACTTGAAGTGCCTTAAGATCCATCTACATTGTTTATAATTGGCCAAATAAGTCCAATATTGAATAGACTCTGATCTTTTTTTGCATGTAGATAGCATGAGTTATAACTCAGTTTTTCCAGGATGGTTTGTCTTGAGAATTATTACTCATATTCTAAGGGAAAGAATTTTTTTTCTTAAAGAAAAGAGAATGACATATTTCCTATCTTTATCAGATACTTTTCAATCTTGGGAAAAGACAGATGCTCTAGGTGAGAAACAAAAATTATAAGTAATATTAAGATAGTATATTCCTGAAAATATTACTATCTGTAGGCCTTAGGAAATAATATCCAGACATCCACTAGATGTCACTTGATGTTTGCTTAAAAAAATGTAGTAGATTTTTTTTTTTTTTAATGGTTTATCTGCAGTTATAAATCAACAATTCCCAGTGGGTCCAAACTGGGAGAAATCAAGATGCAGCAATATGTGAGTGAAAGCAGGCAAAAGTCATTAGATGAGAACAATGATTATAACTTTAAATAAGGTTTGGGTGGTTGCAGGGTTTGCATAATCCCTCCTGGCATTTGTGAGGGTGAAGAGAAGCCAGCTGCTTTGCCCTCCTGCTGTGTTTAAACAAAAATGGAAAATTGTAATGAACAGCTACATTTTTCCTATCTTCCATTTTCTTTTTTTTTTTCTCTTCCCTTCTCATTTTTAGTAGAATGGGACTTAAAATGCCCACACTTTAATGAAGCCACTTGTAGCATTTTAAGATAGACTTTTCTTTGTTCAAATTTCTACCCCCCCGAATTAAAACTATTTGAATCATCATTATCTCCATGAAATGCATGTGACAAACATGCATGCAGGTCTCTAGACATTTGTGAGGGTTTTCTGGGGTTACCCACTTCCTGCATTTGCTCCAAATCCAATAATCATATCCAGGAGAAACCATGTACCCTGGGGTTTTGCTTTGTGTAACAGCTATTTATTTATTTTTTTAACTGCCATTGTATTTTGGCTTCAGGATGGTTAAATAAGTCTTGGTATTAAGTCAACTTCTCTGACCCTGCCTATTTCCTGTCTTGTCAAACCTTTACTTGTAAGAATAACAGTGTTCTTTTATTTGGTAGTGTGCAGCATGATGTTTTTGGCATGCCCAACATTTTTGACTTGCAAAAATTTGTGACCTCAAGTGTGAGAGAAGTGAATACTTTCTTCAGTACCTCATAGGGTTCCAATCTTAAAATGTGTCCTGTTGCCTGTGTGAGAATTTCGAAAGAATTATCAGTCTGTTTTTCCCTCAAACATCACAAATAATAAATAGGGATAGTTTTTTTTTTTTTAACCAAGTAACTAAAATTATTAAACCAGTGAATACTTTACTTGGTGAACATTTTGCTGCTACTAAACTTACATAATTCCTCAACCTGGCCTACCTATACATAGATGGGGTGCTTTTATTTACTGTCTTCTAAGAAATCCATATCTTTAAAATCTTCAAACTAATACACGTTTTCTAGCAGAGGTGGTATCTGCCTGCTCTTTATATATACAGATCTATATGTTTGTTAAAAGAATTCTGTAACAAAAGAACCACCAAAATCAAAAGTCTCAACCAAGAGTTTCCTCTGCCACTGCTGACACTCTTTTTTTTCCATACTGGGGATTGAATCAGGGGCATTCTACCTCTAAGTTACACCCCAGCCCTATTTTTTTTTTAATTCTTTATTTTGAAACAGGATCTGACTAGGTTGTGGAGGGTCTCACTAAATAGCTGAAGCTGGCCGTGAACCTGCGATCCTCCTATTTCAGTCAACCTCCCAAGTTCTGGGATTACAAACATGTGCTACCACGCCCAACATTTTTTTTTTTTTTTTAAGATGGCTATCTGAAAGCATTTTCTTTATTTTGGGTTCTCTTTTCTTTTTCAATAATATGAACATACATGTTGGGCATGGTGGTATAGGCCGATAATCCCAGTAGTTGAGAGGCTGAAACAGGAGGATTGCAGGTTTGAGGACAGCCTCAACAATGTAGTGAGACTCTCAGCAAACTAGTGAGACTCTGTTTTAAAATAAATAAATAAATAAATAAATAAATAAATAAATAAATAGGCTGGAGGTGTAGCTTGGAAGTATAGCCCTGGGTTCAATCCCCAGTACCACAAAAAATTAATAATAATAATAATAATAATAATAATAATAATAATAATGAGGAGGAGGAGGAGGAGGAGGAGGAGGAGAAGAAGAAGAAGAAGAAGAAGAAGAAGAAGAAGAAGAAGGAGTATGACAGTAAAAACCACAGTGAACCATCTCTTACTTTCAAAGATTGACAGCTACTAAATATTTATCTCAGAATGGGGCGGGAATTAGGAAAGGGTTAAATGAGAGATGTGTGCTGTACCTAACAGAGATGTACCTAACAAAGACGTATGATTACAATGCACCAATAATAATAAAAAATAAAAATTAGCCGGGCATGGTGGCACACGCTTGTAATCCTAGCATTTGGGAGGCTGAGACCGGAGGATCCAGGCTCGCGGCCAGCCTCAGCTACCTAGTGAGGCACTCTGCAACTTAGTGAGACCCTGTTTCAAAACAAAGAATAAAAAAAAAATAGGGCTGGGGGGGCGGGTAGCTCAGAGGTAGAATGCCCCTGAGTTCAATCCCCAGTACCACACACACAAATAAATAAATAAAATTAAAATTAAAAAAATATTGAGAACTATTAGAACTTGAGGAAAAGAGATTGAATTAATTTGAAGACATCAGGGAATAAATTCTTATAATCACATAGCAGCTGTTCTGATAAATTTCTGAAAGTCTAAGTTAACAAAAATCTATATATCTGAAGTAGGTGGAATTTGATTTAAAAAATGATCTTCTAGTAGTTCTCTCCCTTTTTATCTTTAGCCTAGAAATATTGTTCTAATAAAGAGCCTGTGATAGGCAGTAACAAACAAACAAACAAACAAAACGCTGAGAACTGAAAAGATGTATTCATCTTAATCTGGAATGCTTTTCCTCCAAAAGTCTGAAACATAGAGCTATAAACTCAATTTAGATTTTCTTAGACTTGTCATCAAACTTCCTTCTATTGCTCATTGCCATTAGATATTTCTTTCCAGAACTAAATCCCAGGAGATTTAAATTCTATTACCAAGATGTATTTCATTTATACCACAGATATATATTTTCCTACTCTACCACAGCGAAAACTACTGTTATCTTCCCTTTATAGGAAATAATTGAAGCACAGTAATCCCAGATATTAATTTTTATGAAGCTTCATTTTTTTTATTCTGTGTGTGTGTGTGTGTGTGTGTGTGTGTGTGTGTGTGTGTGTTGCTGAGGATTGAACCCAGGAGCATCCTACCTTCAAGCTACACCCCAGCCCTATTTTATTTTATTTAGAAAGAAGATTTTGCTAAGTTCCTGGCAGCCTCACTAAGCTGCTGAGGTTGGCTTCGAACCTGTGATCCTGTGTTAGCCTCCCAAGTACTGGGGTTACAGGCATGTGCTACCACACCCAGCTATTTTTTCACTTTTTAATGTAAAGTTATAACATGGCAAAAGTGAAAAGTATTTAAGTGTTTTATTTTATTTTTTAAGACTTCAAGGAAATGACTTTAATCTCCAATGGTAAGTGATGAGCAGGGGTTCCCTACCCAGGGAGTAGAGAAAGGGTTAGTTTTGGTAGGGGCAACAATTTTTTGAGAAGTAGGCTAAAAAACAAAACAACAACAAAAAACCCCAGCTTTGTGAGGTTTACAACTTGGTAATACATTGTATGTGATAAATCTCAAGGTATAGTAGCTGAGTTTAAGATAGCACAAAAGGCAAAAGGTAAATATTGACAAACTGTGAATGTCCCATGAAGGAGTAAATTAAAAAAGCAGTTTGAAGAAGTTAATTTTGGTATTGTGAGAATGAAGAGAAAGAAAAAGTTAAGATGATAAATAGCTACTCTACAACAAAACAACAAATAAAATCTTCATCAGTTTATGTATTCTTAACAGATCATAGCATAAGTTTGTTGCTTGGATGTTGTAAGTATGGATGGCATAAGCAAATGTAAACCAAATACTTTATCTTCAGAGTTCTCCTTAGGGAGCTATGACTGGCTGATCTCACTACTGCTCTGCTTGGTGAAGACAATACTAGTCAGCAGCCATATATGATTTCTGGCTTTGTTGCTGCTTCCTCTATGATTCATAAGTTTTTTTATTTTTATTTTATTTATTTATTTATTTATTTATTTATTTATTTATTTATTTATTTATTTATTTATTTTTGCGGTACTGGGGATTGAACTCAGGGGCATTCTACCTCCGAGCTACACCCCCAGCCCTATTTTTTATTCTTTATTTTGAAACCGGGTCTCACTAAGTTGCGGAGTGCCTCACTAGATAGCTGAGGCTGGCCTCGAACCCGGATCCTCCGGTCTCAGCCTCCCGAATGCTGGGATTACAAGCGTGCGCCACCACGCCCGGCCATAAGTTTTTTTAAATGTGCTTTTATTGGTGCATTATGGTCTCACATCATAATGTAATTCATGTTGACATTGACATACATGTACACAGCACTTGGTGCCCCCCAACTTCCCCATCTCCCCCTTCCCATTCAGAGTACTGAGATTGACATTGGGATTTTCACATATGTATACATAGTCGATGTTAGTATTTTCAATAATGAACTTCAGTCTTCCCCCTCCCCTCCCCTTCCCTTAGACCACCTCCCTGGCTCCACTAAGGTTTTTCTTCCTGTATCTTGAGTCCCTCTAGTATCCCAGTTATTCTCTCATAATGTATAATATTGATGATTTTTTACATCCTTAGTTTTTCATATGTTTATCTTCTTTGGTGATATGTCCAGATCCTTTCCTACTTTTTAATTGTTTTCTTATTGCTAAGTTTCTTAATGCTTTATACATTTGATATAAGTCACTTATCAGGTATGTTTTGCAATGAATTCAATTCCAGTTAATGGCTTGTTTTTTTTTTCACTTTAATAAAGTGAAAAAGTTGCCCGTTATTTTTAGTGCATGATTTTGTAGAACATGAGGTTTTCTGTTTCCTTCAGAAATATATTCATTGTTTAAGAAGAATCATCTTTGTATTTGATATCAGATTTCTAAAACTGAGCTAGCCAAATCAAACTCACACCTCATATTTTAAGCAATGTTAAACTAAATGAATGTCTATGTAATAAGAGAGAAAGGTAATTGAGACAACTACAGAAGGTAATTGGGAAGGTCTAAGAAGGGGTCTTATCTTTTCAATATTCTCTGAAAGTCAGTATAAAATAAGTTAAAGTTAGCCGGGCGTGGTGGCGCACACTTGTAATCCCAGCATTTGGGAGGCTGAGACAGGAGGATCCGGGTTCGCAGCCAGCCTCAGCTACCTAGTGAGGCACTCCGCAACTTAGTGAGACCCTGTTTCAAAATAAAGAATAAAAAAACTAGGGCTGGGGGTATAGCTCGGAGGTAGAATGCCCCTAAGTTCAATCCCCAGCACCGCAAAAAAAAAAAAAAAAAAAAAAATAAGTTAAAGTTAATGGCTATTGTTTAAAAGAGAATTTAAAAGTACAAAATTTTAATAAGGAAATATGAACCTAATATTTTGAGGACTGATTAATTTTCATAATGTTTACGTAATATTCTGTATTTATAGTTGTTCTTATATGATGGTCCCTAGGACTTTACATGATGCTCAAAGCAGTAAATAGCTGGAAAGAACAAGATCTGATTTTTCAGAAATGTTGTTGTCACTAGTTTTCAGACATATTAAGAGTCTAGATGCAGAGGTCTAGTTTGAAGTTCATGGATATTTATGCAAGCCTACCTTTTTTTCTGTGATTCTGAGATGATTAGAACATCCACTCTAACTCATACTTGAGACTTATTAGTGGAGTAAAGAGAAAAGTGTGTCACATGAGTTTTTACATACTTTATCTTATTGAGAGATGCAGGCCTTTCTAAACTAACAGAAACAACAAATGAATGGACTGTTTAAGTAAATCAAGATCAGGTTTGAGAATCCCTTAAGAAGAAAAAAAGTCTGGCCATGTAAAACAAAACATAAGTGATTTCTTATAAATGCCTCTGGTAATCCTAAGTGAAACTTAAGTTACTTTCCAAAAACATATAAGAGAACCAATTTTTTTTTTTTTTTTTTTTTTTTTTTGCGGTACTAGGGATTGAACTCAGGGGCATTCTACCTCTGAGCTATACCCCCAGCCCTATTTTATATTCTTTATTTTGAAACCGAGTCTCACTAAGTTGCGGAGTGCCTTACTAGGTAGCTGAGGCTGACCTCGAACCCGGATCCTCCGGTCTCAGCCTCCCGAATGCTGGGATTACAAGCATGCGCTACCACGCCCGGCTGAGAACCAATTTTTTTACAGGATCACTTTTAACCAGTTTTCTTCCATCTGACAATGTCCATGATAATACTCAATCACTGCAAAGATTATAAAAACTTTCTGGAGCTGGGGGTATAGCTCTGTGGTAGACCACTTGCTTAGCATGTGTGAGGTCCTAGGTTTGATCTCCAGTACTGTAAATAAACAACAACAAAAACTTTCTCACTAGCTGGGCGTGGTGGCCCAAGCTTGTAATCCCAGCATTTGGGAGGCTGAAACTGGAGGATCTGGGGTTCGAGGCCAGCCTCAGCTGCTTAGTGAGGGCCCCCGCAACTTAGTGAGACCCTGTTTCAAAATAAAGGATAAAAAATAGGGCTGGGGGTGTAGCTCAGAGGTAGAATGCCCCTAGGTTCCATCCCCAGTACCACAAAAAAAAAAAAAACTTTTCTCACTTTCATTTTATAAACCAGCCTCTGTGTTTCCTCTTACTACTTTCAGTTTGAGGTCTCCCAGTTTACAAACTGATCTTTGTATGCATGATAAGCTTAAAAAAATTTTATGTGCCTCTATTGGTGCATTATCATCTCACATCATAATGTAAATCATGTTGAGATTGACATATATGCACACAGCACTTGGTGCCCCCCACCCTGGCTCCCATCTCCCCCCTTCCCATACAGAAGACTGAGACTGATATTGGTATTTTCACATATGTACACACAGTCGATGTTAGTAACGAACCTTGGTCTTTCCCCTCCCCTTCCCTTAGAACACTTCGCTGGCTCCTCTGAGGTTTCTCCTCCATTAGGTGGAGTCCCTCTGGTATCCTAGTTACTCCCTAGCTTGCACATTTTAAAGAAAACATATGTCCATTCACTTTCTTTCTTTCTTTCTCTTTTTTTTTGCGGTACTGGGGATTGAACTCAGGGGCATTCTACCTCCAAGCTACATCCCCAGTCCAATTTTTTACTCTTTATTTTGACACAGGGTCTCACTAAGTTGCGGAGTGCCTCACTAGGCAGCTGAGGCTGGCTGCGAACCCGGATCCTCCAGTCTCAGGATCCCAAATGCTGGGATTACAAGCGTACGCCACCACGCCCGGCTTTGTCCATTCACTTTCTGTGACTGGTTAATCTCACTTAGCATAATGTTCTCCAATCCTTCCATTTTCTTGAAAATGACATTATTTTATTCTTCTGTATTGCTGAGTAGAATTCCGTTGTGTGTATTTCCCATAGTTTTGTGATCCTTTCATCTGTTGATGGACACCTGGGTTGGTTCCATAATTTGGCTATTGTGAATTGTGCTGCTATGAACATGGGTATGCATATATTACTATAGTTCTCTGGTTTCAACCTCTTCAGAAAGATACCTAGGAGTGGTATAGCTGGATCATATTGTGGATCCATTCCCAGTGGTACTGGGGATTGAACCCAGGGGCATTCTACCTCCTAGCTACGCCCCCAGTCCTATTTTTTATTCTTTTATTTTGAAACAGGTCTCTCTAAGTTGCGGAGAGCCTCACTAAGTAGCTGAGACTGGCCTCCAACCCAGATCCTCTGGTCTCAGCCTCCCAAATACTGGGATTACAAGCATGCAACACCATGCCTGGCCCATTCCCAGTTTTCTAAGGAATCTCTGCACTAATCTCCATAGCGGTTGAACTAGTTTGCAATCCCAAAAATGTGAAACAGTTCCTGTTTCCCCATATCCTCACCAATATTTATTGTTATTTGATGTCTTGATGATTGCCATTCTGATTGGGGTTAGATAGAATCTCAATGTAGATTTTATTTGTATCTCCCTAATTGCTAATGATTTTGAATTTTTTTCCATGTATCTATTGGCCATTTGCATCTCTTCTTTTGTGAAGTGCCCATTTAATTCAGTTGCCTATTTCTTGATTGGGTTATTTGTTTTTCTAGTGTAAAGTCTTTTAAGTTCTTTGTATATTCTAGATATCAATCCTCTCAGAGGGAGAGCTGGTTAAAGATCTTCTCCCATTCTGTGGGCTTTCTCTTTAGACTCTTCATGGTTTCCTTTGATGTGCAGAAACTTCTTAGTTTAATGCCATCCTACTTATTAATTCTTATTTTGATTTACTGAGTTTTGGGGGTCTTGCTTGCGGTGTTACCTTAACTAGTTAAGGCCTAAGAGCAAGGCTTGGCCTGCTAAATAAGGGACGTGTGACATTTCTCGCTTTACATTATTTTATTCTGGTAATTTGGGCTTTGCTTCCACATTAAAAGATTTGAGTCATCAGGCTAGGCCTGGCTCAGAGGTATCCATTAACTCTCTGCAAATACCGGCAGCTGAGTCAAGAGAACTTAGGTTTCTTATCATAAGTAAAGGAAGCTTTAAGACAGAGAGCTTGCCAAACTCTCCGCTTACCTAAAACTTATTAACTAGCTATCTTCTAGCTGCCTGAGCAAATAGGAAAGATTTATCTAATGAATAGTTTCTTCTTCACTTTTAACCTTTAACCCTGCTCCTCCTCCTTCGCTGTTAGCCTCTAACCCTGCTCTCTACTAAAAGAATAATTCATTTACACTTTTGTATTTTTGTAAACTTCTGCTGCTCCCCTAATCTTAGCAAACACTATAGGAAATAGCCTTTCTAGTTAAAAATGTACCCACTTAACTCTAAGGAAAAACAAGGCTGTAAAAATTCTTGTTTTGTATACCTTGTTGTGATGAGCATTAAAAAGCACTCATGAGATGAATTAAAAACAGATGCGTCTTAACATACATGGTGTGTAAGCATACTCTCACTCACTTTCAACTTCGTCCTCAATCTCCACTTAATGAGGGACCCCCAGGCTCTACTGCTTTGAGGGCTGGCTCCCGGCACTTGCTGAGGAAGTTTCCACCTGTGCCTATATGTCGGAGTGTTGAACCTATGTCCTCCTTTAGTAGCTTCACCATCTCTGGTCTAACTTCCAGGTTTTTGATCCATCTCTAATTGACTCCAGTGCAGCATGAGAGGTATGGATTTTGTTCCATTTCTCTACAAATGGATAACCAGCTATCCTAACCATCATTTGCTGAAAATGTTGTCTTTTCTCCAGCGTATGTGTTTGGCCCCTTTGTCGAAGATCAATTGGCTATAAGCATGTGGATTTGTTTCTGTATCTTCTATTATGTTCCATTGGTCTATGTGCCTGCTTTTGTGCCAATACCATGCTGTTTT
Organism: Graphiurus murinus; assembly: GCA_004027655.1. Lineage (NCBI taxonomy): Eukaryota > Metazoa > Chordata > Mammalia > Rodentia > Gliridae > Graphiurus > Graphiurus murinus. The sequence goes on along the minus strand of PVLC010026395.1, from coordinate 83 downwards.
AATTACTATGGCTCTGTAGTATAATTTGAAGTCAGGAATTGTGATATCTTCTGCATGTTCTTATTATTGAGAATTGCTTTGGC
>PVLC010026394.1:0-22053 GCA_004027655.1 Graphiurus murinus | reverse complement strand
GTGGCTGGGTGAAGAGTATATATTCAGAAATTCTTTATACTAATCTTGGAACTTTTCTGTAAATCTGCAATTATTTCAAAATAAAATAACTGAAAACATATCTTTAAGGGATAGAGAAGAGCAACTACAGAATGTATTTTTAATAAATTTACATAAGTAAATACTCTTTAAAAATTGAAATACAGTTCTAAGGATTTATTATACTTGTGTTTTAATGAATTTTGTGGGTATATATATTAAAATGATAGCACTTTTGAGTATGTAAATGAGCCTATGCTACTTAACAAATTTGAAAACATGGTTAAGAATGCTAAGTTAATTCTTATGTTATCTCACTCTGAAGTTACAGATAAAGAGAGTACCATGCAGGATCACATTCATGCTGGGTCATATTGGAACCAGAGGCAAAAGGAAAAAAAAATCAAGAATATTGATCTTGTCTTTATTTACAAGTTCAATCTTTTGTTCATCATGGATTTTTTTCTGAGTGTCTGACTTGCCTTACCCTAGTCCCAGCTCTGCATAAAGAAACAAAAATTACAGAAGAAATCTAGTGCAGCTGTTGGCAGTCTGGGGGAAGGGAAGGGAGGGAGGGCTGGGCATGCACTAGGCTCTGTCCTAGGGGATTTGAACATGCTAACTCGCTTCATTGTCCCAGTGGTCTAGACAGGCAGATCTTCTGACCATTTTACACAGGATGAAGCTGGGGAGTTCAGAGAGAGTGATGTAGTCTGGATTATACAGCAAATAATAAAACTGTTTCTCAGTCTGGTCTGGCCCCAACTGATCACAGTGTCTTCTAAATGTGTAACACCTAATGTACAGAAAGCAGTGCTTATTACTCAAGTTTCTCTCTGAATACAAGACAGCCTTGCCATGACATTTAACAGGGAGGTCCATTCCAAACACATGCCAGCCCACTACACTCTTCACATTAAGGTAGATAATTCCCCAAGTGATAAAGTTTTGAATGATCTTTTTCTAATGGCACTAGCATAATTTTTGTGTTGATCTTTCATGAGAATGGTTTACAGTAATCTGATAATGATGAGGGGCAGAGATATGGCCACTGAGATGAAATGAGTTTTTATACAATGTGGACTTTGCACTTACCAAAAGGCAGAGCATGGTTGTTGTTGCCAAACTATATACTGTAAAAAAAATTGGCTTAACAAATCTTTTTGTTGGTTTGTTAAAGCTTTCTTCATTCAATTTTTTTCCTTTGTGGTACTGGGGATTGAACCCAGGGGCATTCTACCCCCAAGCTATACCGTCAGCCCATTTTATTTTTGTTTTGTTTTTAAACAGTGTCTCCCTAAGTTGCAGAAGGCCTCACTAAGTTTCTGACGCTGGCCTCAAACCTGTGATCCCCCTGTCTCAGTTTCCCAAGTACTGGGATAACAAACATGTGCTTTATGGGTGAAAGCACATGATTTAAATTTAGGTAATACAAACAAAAATCACAATTGATGATAGCTGAACCACTTTTATTTAGCAATCATGAAAAAAGTTAACTAAAAATGAATACTTTGGAAAAATATTTGTAGTACTTAAAATTGATACTTATTTTAATCCTTAGCATAGAGGCCTAATGACACATTAAATACTCATCAACAATAATTTGTTTTTGCTTAAACAGGAAAAAGAGCAAACAAAATTTATCACATGCCTAAGCCCTGGGAGTATTAGGCTTCAACAATAATTCCTGTCTTTTGAGCAACTGGATTTTCATCCAAACATCAGTCATGTTTGTATTAATGTATTAGTTTCAATTTTTTGTATCTTTATAAAACATTGGCATTTGGATTATTTTCCCTTTTATTTTCTCTCTTTCCTTTCTTTCTGTAGTGGGAGTTAAACTCAGGGGCATTCTATCTCTGAGCTACACCCCCAGCCCTATTTTATTTTGAAACAGGGTCTTTCTAAGTTGCTGAGGCTGGCCTTGAACCTGTGATCCTCCTGTCTCTGTCTCCTGAGTACTGGGATTACAGGTGTGCACCACCATGCCCAGCTTCCCTTTTCATTTCTCTTGATGTATGGTACTGCTATGATTAAGGATGTACCTGGAATTCAGTGTACCTGTGTGTTTTCATTCTCCAAGTGTTTGTCAAATGCCTACTATATGTGTGGTTTCTGTAGGGAAGACAAATGAGACAGGAGACATCTATGATATCCTAAGGAAAATCAAGTATGCCTATGAGATAACTGGGAAACAACTACAATCAGCCCCTTAAAAATTAAGATCTGGTGAAATGCCACGTTGATTTCCTGGCAGACTGACTTCTGCAGCCCCCCGAGTAAGGCCACTTTGAGGAAGTCCAGCACTGTTCAGCTGGACAGCTCCTCCACTGCCTGGACTGGAGACAGCCCTGCTCTGCACGAGAACCAAGCATTTCACATTGACTGCTGGGGACCCGGGCAAATCAAACCCTGTAGGCTGTAGGTTCTTCACCTGTAAATGGAGGATGTCACACTAGATGATGTACAAGAGCATTGTCTGTCTGTAGCAGGTGACAGAAGTAATCAGTAATAAGTAGCTCATGCTAGAATGATGTGGTGATACAGAAAGGAATGCCACTATTCTAGAGAAAAATCAGATAGAAGGAAATGCTAGATTTGCTCAGTGATACTGAACTCTCATATCTGCATACACAATTCTAACTATCTTTACTATTTAAAATCCTACCAGAAATAGAATCCGGCACTTTTAAATCTGAAAAACCCTATTGCCTCATCTATTTCTTCCCAGAGAAATGTTTTATAACAAAATATTTAACATTTGAGACTTCTTAGTTATATAACAATCAAGTCAGAACATATTTTAAATAAATATCAACAGAAATATGATTAATTTTTCAATCAGCTTCTATTACTTTTGAATCTATTATCTTATAAACGATTGTCAATAATTAGTAATTTCCTTTTACAATCTGCACATTTTTATTTCTTATCCATTTCCTTTAGGTTTCAATTTTCTGTTGGTTTGTATGAACTTTTTATAAATTAAGGCAGTCAGCCAGGTGCAGTGGCACATGCCTGTAATCCCAGTACTTGGGAGGCTGAGACAGGAAGATTGCAGGGTTGAGGCCAGTCTCAGCAACTTAGTGAGACCCTCAGCCACTTAATGAGATGCTGTTTCAAAACAAAAAAGTAAAAAGGGGTGAAGTGTAGCTCATAAGAAGGATGCACCTGGATTTAATTCCCAGTACCAAAATTAAAATAAGTTAAGGTAATAATCTTTTTGTTGTAGGTATTTTAAATAACTTTTTCAGTAAATATTTTGATACTATTTATAGTATACTGCTTTATAGCGGTTATTTAAAAATTTTATGTAGCCATGCATATTAATTTTTCTTTGATGAGTACAAGTATCTTTTATACAAACCTGAGGTCATTTAATAATCATCAAATGCTCTGAGATGCTTTTTATTTTCCCATGCGATCTAACATTCTCCTATATTGTGATTCTGAAAGGTCTCACAGTCCTCAATCTGACAGATGCATATATAATTCAGTTAACCAATCCTCTATTGTGAGATATTTTGGGTGTTCTATTTTTTTGCAGTTATATAACATTTTAGTAATATCACTGTACATACATCATGTGCACAAATGATTTATGGTAAGCTTCTAGAAATAGAATTGCTGTTTTGACATATTTGTATTTTTGATTGCCACATATTACAGTACCCACTTCCTCAATCCACCATGTGAACAAGTAAAAAGAATTAAAGTACATTGATTGGATAACATATTATTGCTATGATTTAACTGCTTTATTAATTACTCAATTTTTTAAAATTCACTAGTTATCTGAATTTTTTTCTCATGAAATTGCCTTTAATCCTTTTCCCACCATATTTAAAATATTACATAGTAATTTATAAAGGTTTTTGTGTATGAAGTGTTAGTCTTTTATTACATTTTCAAAAATTTCTCAGCATTTTGACTTTTACCATGTCCTGGCTATGGTTACTGGTTCAGGCCAATAAAATCTGAGAAGAATTTTTCTAGGTGTTTCTGGAGGAAAAAAATTCATTATATTTCTGAGAGACTGCCAAAGACTTCTAGAAGTATCTCTCTCCTTGAACATGGAATCAGAGCTGCTGAAATTGCTAGCTGTAATCTTGCAACCACCAGGGGGAGCCAGACTTAGAAGGAAAATGTCCCAGAGAAGCTCCACAGAGAGGCTTCCTGTGGTATGAAATTAAATCCCGTTACTCTTCATGCCCGTTTGAATGGCATTTTCTGTGTTTGTGACTGAAAAAAATAGGATACAGTGACATTTTTTTGAGAAGTAGAAGTTTTAAATATGTATGCGGGAATATCTATCAATCTTTGCCTTTCTGAATTCTTTTGCTGCTGCTATACTTAGAAAGCCCATCTCTACTTTAAAACCAAATATGGCCAATAAGATGAATTTATAATTGTGTTAAGATGCCAGTTCTTTAAGGGTGGGGAACTCAATCCCAACTAATGGTAGAGAGTCTTTATTTTATAATCACTCCATAATGGCAGTGGATTGTGCTTATTACAGTAGATTATCCTTAGTTAAAAATGTGTGAAATGCCCACAAAAGCTCGAGATTCTTTGAAATACAAATGAGTTGTCGGTTACAGCTGACAAGAGTGGACTTACATCTCTGTGAGTGGACTGAATCTAAATCAGCTCCTCCCGGGTCGGGCAATAAGAAGGGCCAAGATTAAAAATCTTTGGGAGAATGTCTTCTCTGAAATAGAGATGTAAAAAGTCACTGGGGGCGGTGGTGTACACCTGTAATCCCAGTACTTGGGAGTCTGAGACTGGAGGACCTCAGGTCCGAAGTCAGCCTCAGCAACCTAGTGAGATCCTGTTTCCAAATTAAAAAAAAAAAAAAAAATAGGGCTAGGGGTGTAGCTGAGAGGTAAAGTCCCCAGCACTTCTCTACCCCCGCACCGCCCAACTCACAACTCACACACACAAAGTCACTGGGAAGTAACGGGGAAGATGGATAGATATAGAAAGATAGATAAGTAGACAGATGTGTGCACACATGCATAAACGGGCTTAAACTATAATGAAAAGGATCTGTATTACAGTTTTTAATATACCAGTAAACTAAGCCAACAGTTTCGGGCCAGGTAAGAAATGCCTATCTTGAATTCAGACTGCATTCCAATCAACAGCTGTATTAGACCGCCTAAGCAGTTATCTCTGTATGTGAATCATGAAAATATTTTAGGATCATCAAAATATACCCTTCTTTTGGTCTCTTCCCATTCATCTCAATGGGCTTGTGATCAATATTTCATGGTACTCTTCTATTGCTGCCCTCCAGGTGTCCTTGCAGAAAACCAAAATCCAAACTGCAGCTGAAACCTTGCACAGACATAAACCCTGCTGCACTGACCCTTGAGGAAACAGATGTGAGGCAGCATCAAAACGGGAGAAGAGCAGACACCACGGCCAGACCGCGGCAAGGGCCTTTGCCCTTTCAAGCTCTTTCTTGGCACAGTTTCTTTGCGTGTGTTATTTCTCTGGCTTTTATCCTTTCTCTTTGACATTTTCTTATATTTTCTCTCTTTCTTTTTGGGAGAGGACACTAGAGATTGAACCTAGCAGCACTTTATGACTGAGCTACATCTCTAGACCCTCCTTTTTGGGACAGGATCTCACTAAGATACCCAGGTTGGGCTCAAACTTGCAATTCTCCTGTGTCAGCCTGTGGAGTAGCAGGGGTAGGCATGTACCACTGTGCCCAGTTTTGAATATATATGTTTATAGAAATGTATATATATATACATATACATACATACATACATACATACATACACACATACACTTTTTTGCGGGGGGTGCTGGGGATTGAACTCAGGAGCATTTTACCTCTGAGCTATACCCCCAGCCCTATTTTATTTTGAAACAAGATCTCATTAAGTTGCTGAGGCTGGGCTAAAACCTGTGATACTCCTGTCTCAGCCTCCCAAGTTCTGGGATTACAGGTGATTCTTTATACTCTTAAAGTCTCAGAATAATAGCACTTCCTCAGAGAGGCCTTTCCTGACTCCCCTATCCAAAATACATACCCACTGTCTTTGTGTGTGTGTGTGTGTGTGTGTGTGTGTGTGTGTGTGTTGTACTGAGGATTTAACACAGTGGCCTTCTACCTCCAAGCTATACCCTCGGCCCTATTTTATTATTTCTATTTTGATACAGGGTCTCACTAGGGTGATGAGAATTTCACTACTTGCTGAGGCTCTTCTAGAACCTAGGATCCTCACGTCTCAGTTCCCCAAGTACTGGGATTACAGGTGTGTGCCACCAGGCCTGGCTCCCATTGTCTTCTGAGTGACTGCCCAACTCGCGCAATTCCTTTTTTCATAACTGTTACACAATTTGTAATTACTTATTTGCTCACTCGTGTTTTAACTCTTTGACTAGAATTCCGTGAGGGCCAAGACTACTTGTATTTTATTCATCACTGTATTTCCAGAGAGAACCTAGCAATAAATGTGTTTGCTGAATGAATGATTAATGGCTTAATAAGATAGGTGAAAAGTTTTAAGAGTTGCTTGTCTGTAAAAAGACCCCATGGGAGTCTGACATGGAAGCAGGGCTCAGTGACCATCGGGTCTCAGAATCCACTTGAAAGAAATAGCTCGCCTTGCCACACAAGTGCAGGGAGGAGCCAAGCAAATTGTGAAATGTTCAAGTAAGAAAATACATGGCAGCTGTCACGCAGCTCTCGAGTCTTATGGGACTTCAAAAGCAATGCTGACAGCTGATAGTTTTAGAGCAGTCTAGCATGAATAAGCATCAACTTGAAAACCTCCTGGTGACTGGCCAGTGAGCATCCTGACCCGTTGGAAGTCTGGGTTTCAGTGACTACTCCTTTTACATTAAAATAATTTAACAAAAAAACCTAAAATCTTCATCTTGAGCTGGTTCTAAATAAAAAAATGTGGATATTTTAAATTAAGTTCCTGCTTCCCTGTTCATTCCAGTTACAGGATTCTTTTTCTTTTCGCTTCTTTCTTCCTCCCTCCCTCCCTCCCTTCCTCCCTTCCTTCCTTCCTTCCTTCTTTTTGGTACTGGGGATTGAACCCAGGAACATTCCTCTGAGCTATACCCCAGTCCTACTTCATTTTTCAGTTTGAAACAGAGTCTATGTTGCTGAGGCTAACCTCGAACCTGTGATCCTCCTATCTTAGCCTCCCAAGTACTGGGATTACAGGTGTGCACCATTATGCCTAGCATTAGTGATAGGATTTTTTTTTTTTCGGTACTGGGGATTGAACTCAGGGGCATTCTACCTCCAAGCTATACCCCTAGCCCTATTTTTTATTCTTTATTTTGAAACCGAGTCTCACTAAGTTGCGGAGTGCCTCACTAGGTAGCTGAGGCTGGCCGCGAACCCGGAGCCTCCGGTCTCAGCCTCCCGAATGCTGGGATTACAAGCGTGCGCCACCACGCCCGGCTCAGTGATAGGATTTTAGTGAAAAAAATTCTTTTATTTTTCTTTTTGACAAAAGTTAATACCCCAGTATCCCCGTGATTTAGCAAGTGACCAAGGAAAATGTGCACATCCTTATTTCCTCTTGAAGTGAATGAGACCCAGAAAGACCCCATAAGCTTTAATATCTATATTCGTTTTTTCACTGGGCCTGTGAGAATAATTAAGTCCTCTGTTATTGGAATGAGAGGAAAGGGGAAAAAAAAACCCACACTGGGATAGTCTCTCAAATGCAAATATACAAATGTTGTATACTGGTTCTCATTAACGAAAGTTGGATTCCAAGTAGCATGTAAGGAAACAGCTCCTGGTGAGATGCCGCAGATGAACTGGCTGTCCCAGCTCATGGGCCCAGGTGACACGAGAGGATGCTGCAGTCATGGTGCTGTGGTAATCTCCAGGCCATGCTCCAGCAATTTTGCTTTGAATTCTGAGTTTTCTTTCTTCCCTACATAGGTATGTTGCTTACTTAGTTTTAAGATACTGTCATCTACAGAGAATGTATTATGGTCCATCAAATAGTAATGTTCCCCTCTGGATTCTCACAGACTGCCCTACTGATACGGCCTGTTTGGGCCAAGGGGATATAAATGGACATGGCCCAAGCAGCCTGACATCTGCTTGCGCGCTTGGCCTGGCCCTCTCAGGCTTTTGCCACCCCCAGGAGAAGAACGTGGCCTTGGGCTCCGCTGACTTCAGAAAAAAGAGCAACTTGCAAAACCAACCTGGACTCAACCAAGGTTGGCCAAGCCCCAGATTCATGAGCAAGAAAGGAATTTGGTTATACCAAGTTAGAGTGGTGAGCTGGGCTGGACGTGGTCCCCAAAAGATGTCCATCCTCAATCTCTGAAATACATAAATTTGTTACCTCATTGGGGAGGGGTGCAGGTATGATTAAACCAAGGGTCTTGAGATAGGTAGCTGGTCCTGGATTATCTGGTTGCACTTTAAATGCAGCCACATATATCCTTATAAAAAAGAGGCAGTGGCAGATTTGAAGACAGAAGAGTAGAAGGCATTGTGACCATGGAGACAGACACTGGAGGTGGAGATTATAGTGATGCAACCACAAGCCATGGAATGCTGGCAGCTATCAGAAGGTGGGAGAGGTAAATGACAGATTTTCCCATCTAATATTTGCAGGGGACATAGCCCTATCACCATCATGATTTTGGCCCAGTAAAACTGATTTCAAATTTTCTTCAGAACTGTGAAAGAATACATTTCTTCTTTTCTTTTCTTTTTTAATGTGGTACTGGGGATTGAACATAGGGGCATTCTACCTCAGAAATACACCCTCATTCCCTTTTATTTTTTATTTTGAAACAGGGTCTTGCTAGGTTGTTGAGGGCCTCACTAAATTCCTGAGGCTGTCCTTGAGCCTGCAATCCTCCTATTTCAGCCTCTCAAGAACTGGGATTGCGAGTGTGTACCACGACGCCCAGCCCTATTTCTGTTGTTTTAAGCCATCATGTTTGTAATATTTTTATACTGCAGTCCCAGACTCTAATGCAGGTGGTTTGTGGTATAACTGTGGCAACATTATACTGTTACAAACTCAGTTCAATAATATTAGCATTAATAATAACAAAATATGGTATGCAATACTTACTGAGTACTCAGAATATGTTGTTGAATATATTGACTCATCCAACCTTACAACTATACTCTGAGGTACTGTTTCATTTTCCTTTTATAGATGAGAAAACAGAGGCACAGAGGGTCAACAAATATCACCGTGTAAGTGTCAGAGCCAGGGTTAGAGCCCAAGTGACTTCTGGTGACTAAAGCCAAGCACTGTCTGTGACTAGGCAGGACAAGCAGCAGAACTAAAATCTCAGGACTTTTTTCCTAGTGAAGAAAAACTCCATTTGCTTGGTATTGCTAAGGTATCTCACTTAAGTGCACATGAATAACTGTTAAGTATTCCGAAATATATTTGCTTCATACGTAACACAGCTTGTAAAAAACTTTACAAATCCAGAACTACCTACTGTTGAGTCATGATAATATACTTATATTATTATTATTATTTATATTTTTTTGTAGTACTGGGGATTGAACCCAGAGGCATTCTACCTCCAAGCTACACCCCAGCCCTATTTTTTATTCTTTATTTTGAAACAGGGTCTCACTAAGTTGCATAGGACCTTACTAGGTAGCTGAGGCTGGCCACAAACCTGTGATCCTCCTGTCTCAGCCTCCCAAGTACAGGGATTACAAGTGTGGACCATCATGCCTGGCTTATACCTGTATTATTGATAAGATGCTACCTAGGGCCACTATGCACTGGGCAGTATGCTTGGGGCCCTGTGAAAAACAAAATTGAGTATAAGGATGTTGCTTCCCTCAACGATTTGGAGAGATCAAACAAGTATGCAAAATTAATAAATAGTCTAATACTTAGACACAGGCTACAGAACTGAACAGGAATCTCTGAGCTGAGGAGTTCTTATATCTTTCCTGGCTGAGAGGTTCTCAGTCTGGCTCCCCACAGCACCTGAAGGGCATTCACACTCCAGGGGGGCGGGGGTTCAATCCCCCAGATGATCCCTTCTCATATACTCAAAGTACATATTTTATAGAAATAGCCTTGAGTCAGCTCCTACTTATAATTAATTCATAATCAATACCTTATTAGCAGCAAACTGCCTACCACACATCTCATACCTGATTATGGTAGATGTGCCACATCCAACACTATCATTTTACAGATAAAAGAAGCGAGGACAACCTAAAACCTTACATGAACCTAAATCCTGAAACCAACATCAGGCTACGGTTCCTGCCTCTGGCCAAACTTATCATGTCACAGAGATGTATACAACCAACAAATAGTCCAAGAAGGAAAGATGACTAGTTAGGACTGGTCTGGCCAGGAAGACTTCTGTGAGAGGTAGAATCTAACTCAAAAAAACTCTGAAAACAAGGCAAACAACCTATGTAAAAGCCTACAGGTGAAAAGCAGATGTGTTTGAGGGTACAGTTAAAAAAGAAACACACACACACAACACACACACCCACACACACAATGAGGTCATCCTATGGTATAATGGGAGATATGGTTGGTTGGAACCAGATGCTGGAAGAATCTGCTTTTGATTTTGCAGGTGACTGAATGGTTTTTGAACAGCGGAACAACGTCATTAAAGCAAACACCAGGATGTCATGCAGATTAGAGTCAAGGAAGGAAGCCTGGATGATCACACAGAAGTGGGTGGGGCGGAGGACCACAGCCACCTCCATGCTGCTGATTTGCATACTGCCATCTACTGATGCAGAGTGTATGCAGGACAGCTTTGGTTTTTAAAACTCTCTGTGTGTATATGTGTGTGTAAGAGAGAGTGGGATAAAGATGGAATGGCATATTCCAAAATGTTAATAGTGGTTATCTTTTGGCAGTGAGATAATAGGCAATATTTTCTTCTTTAATCTTAAAACACTATTTCACAATGTGCATGCATTCCTTTATAATGAAAATGGTTACGTGATGTTTGGTTGAAATAGTGTGATTAAAATTATATATTGTTCCTATTTATAATCTACTTATTTAAAGAATGATAGACCCATGAGTAAAGTACTTTGTAAACCTGCATTTAAATTACAAATGCTTGATTATATTTTTAGTTCCCCAAGGATATTTGCCACCAACATATTTTCTATGAATGGTTGGTTTCTCTTCACAAAAATACAATAAAACCAACTTAGGAAGGCTGAGTAATAAGTATCTGATTTTGATATTAGATTTTCTTATAAAATATAGGTTCTCGTTAGAGTATTAAATTTGAATAGATAGTGATGTTTGGCAACATTAAGACTTTTTGACAAAAGCTACTGAATTAAAGTAGTGTTAAATGTTCTTTGGTTATGAATAAAGCCCCCCCTTCAGGAGGATGATTCATGAGTTCCGCTTTAGTTATAATGGGTATGTGTGCACGATTGTGTTTAGATATTTCCAGAATTAACAACATGGTTAAAAAAGAATCCCATTGAACATCTTATTTTATAACATATATTTTCACTTTTGATGTTGCTGAAGTTGTCTTCAGTGTTATGGTTAATGGCTGCATAGTTTTCTATTGTGTAGATGTGTCATGATTTATATAACTACTTTCTTTTTTTTTTTTTTTTTTTTTTTTTTTGCAGTACCGGGGATTGAACTCAGGGGCGTTCTACCTCTGAGCTACACCCCTAGCCCTATTTTTTATTCTTTATTTTGAAACCGGGTCTCGCTAAGTTGCGGAGTGCCTCACTAGGTAGCTGAGGCTGGCCGCGAACCAGGATCCTCTGGTCTCAGCCTCCCGAATGCTAGGATTACAAGCGTGCGCCACCACACCCGGCTATAACTACTTTCTTAATACTTAATATTCTCCACTATTTTTTCCACTGGAATACCCATGTACAGTGCATGCAGAGAAATGGTGCAAAGAAAATTCTTAGCAATAAGTTTTTACATAAATTCTTAAGTATTTCATTAGTATTAATTTCCAGAAGCATTGCCAAACTTTCTCACCAATTTACTTTTTTTTTTTCCTGTTTGGTACTGGGGAGTGAACCTTTGAGCTACACCTCTAGTCATTTTTACTTTTTATTTTGAACAGGGTCTTGCTAAGTTACTGAGACTGGCCTTGAACCTGTCATTCTCCTGTCTCAGCCTTCCAAGTACTGGGATTACAAGTGTGCACCACTGTACTGGGCTTTCCCCAATTTGCTATTTTGCTAGTTGTGTACATATCCTCAGCAAAATTGTGTACCATTAAAAAAAATATCTCTGAGTGATAGACAAAAATATGGTCTCTATTTTTCTTTTTTTGTCAACAGATCTTCCATATTTTTACTTAATTTTCTAATTGAAGTATTTATTGTTTCTTTGGAAAGGCCTCATTTAGTAAAGGTATTCATATTATGCAGTTGCTGAAATTAAAAAACGTTTAATGTCGACTATGTTTCCTCATTAAAAGAAATAGAATGGTCTACATCTATGCAATAAATAATGATACATTTCCCAGAACATGTTAAATATTTCATAAACTTTTTTTTATTTTTTGTGTTAGCAAAATTTGATAGTCCAGCTCAAGCAGAATGTGTCTTAATGTGCCATGACAAAGAATATGATAAATTTCTGGTAACACTTAGATTTCTTGGAGGTAGTTATATTTGTTATCATAAGAAAAATAAATAAATTTTAACATTGTAGTTCTCACACTTAAACCACATATCTTCCATTAAATACCTGTCTTGGTAATCAGATAAATTTTCTTAGCTTAATTAAATACATGGCAAAATTATATACTTTAGAAAATCCTTTCCTTTTTAGAAAAATCAGCTCTAAAAATTAACCTTGAAATCAGGCATAGTGGTGCCCACCTATAATACTTGGGAATATTAGGGAGGCTGAAACAAGAGGATTGAAGGTTCAAGGCCAATTTCTGAAATTTAGTGAGACCCTCAGCAACTTGGTGGGACTCTGTTTCAAAATAAAAAATATAATGGGCTGGGGGTATACCTCAGAGGTAGAATGCTCCTGGGTTCAAAGCTGGGCATGGTGGTGCACGCTTATAATTCCAGTACTTGGGAGACTGAGACCAGAGGATTTGGGTTCATGGAGAGCCTCAGCTATTAGAGACACACACACACACACACACACACACACACACACACACACACACACACAATCAACCTTGAGCTGGGGATGTACTCAGTAGTAGGGCCTTGGATTCCATCCTCAGCATTGCAAAAAACAAGTAGCAACAACAAAACACCAAAACAAACAAGAAAACAATAAAAACCTTTTCTTGGTGATTCATTACATTAAATGACAGTGTTTTCACTAAGCAGTGAATGACCATTACAATAAAATATTTTGATCTCTGCTTTTACTATTTGCTACCTAATTATTTCTAAAAGGAGTGCAGAATGCTGGGCATGGTGGCACATGCTTGTAATCCCAGTACTTGGGAGGCTGATACAAGAGGATCACAGGTTCAAGGCCAGTCTCAGTTACTTAGCAAGACCCTGTTTCAAAATAAAAAATGTGCTAGGGGATGTAGCTTAGAGGTGGAATGCCTCTGGGCCCTTAGTAACTCACACACACACACACACACACACACACACACACACACCCCAAAAGGTACACAGATAACTGAATTACCAAAGTAGGACAACCAGACAGCAGAGGCAGGGGTCTGGGAGAGAAAGGGGAACAGTTACACTAGAAATTCCAAACTAAGGATGCTACCTGGATTTGAGCATAAATCTGAGTTCTGAGCTTCCTGAAAGCTATGATACACAAGAAACTTAATGAGGTGCAAGGATTTCCTGATTTAATACGTATATTCAATAAGGATGGTGATTAAAGTAAATACTCCCTGCACCCAAATATGCCCTTTTTATTTTTAAACAATAGAGGAAGCAAAAATTAACTGCTCGGCAGTGAATCAGTGGTATTCTACTTGGCGTGGCGCCGCACACCTTCAGCGACTTCCACACATGCTTTGCATTGTAGCATCTCATCTCTTGGATCTTTCATTTGAGTCCACGATTGCCCTCCTCGTTGAATTGTCCACAAATTTTGTAATTTAATGTAAACATCTATTCACTGAATCACATCCCTTTCACTAATTAATTCCTTACAAAGAATCAATCTCTTGAGCTTGTAGCAATTAAGAAAAGGGAAATGAAAATGTAGCCATGTCTTTTCTCCCCCTCCCGTTTCCCCTGCTGCCACCTATGGGGGCCAGCAAGTGTTGTCATGGAGACCACAGCTGTTGGGTTATGAGTGACAGGTCTCCAGAGAGAAGTGTCTTTGGAAAGGGAACATCTCAAGTAAAAAATGGAGCAGTAAGGGAGAAGCCACGGCAAACTGTTTTACTAAATCACGGAGGCTCAATTGAAAGGTGTATTTAAGCTAGAGAAGAACAAAAGCGTGTTTCCCCCCATTCTTTCATCTAACACAGGAAATGTTTTCCCTCCAAAGGGAACAGATTTCTTTTAAGTAAATCTCGAGCATATGTACATATCTTGGCATAATTACATTTTAAAATTGGGATTCACACGGATGCACCAAATTGGTTGCCTTAGTAATGAGCTATCTCCCAGGCAACGGATCTGCTGCTCTTTCAGGAGAGCAAATCATCTGCTTCCAGCTCGTGGGGGAGTGGGCTGGGGAGGGGCGGTGGTGGAGACTTACTGGCAGTCTCCAGGAGGAGATAAATAAAAAACAAATTATTTTTGACATGTCATCATTATTTTCCAAATATGCTTTTATCTTTTTATTCTCCAATTGGGTGGGGGGAAGGATGAGGGGAGGTAGGGGTGAGGGTAGTGGGAAGAATGGGTCTATGGTTTCAATGGCAAATTTTTGCAGAAACATTTTTATTGTTCGAAAAGGGCCTTACATTTGTTGGTGTGCAAATACTGACAAATATTTTAATGGATCAGTTATTGGCTTCTATTATAAATCAACAGAAATTTCCTTCCCAATAGTAAAATCACTGATTTGGGCATAGTAATGCTATTTTATTTTTTTGTACTAGGGATCAAACCCAGAAGGATTCTACCTCTGAGCTACACCCATAGTCCTTTTTATTTTTTAATTTTGAAATGAGGTCTTGCTAAGTTGCTGAGGCTGGCCTCCAGTCTGCAATCCTCCTGTCTCAGTCTCACAAATACTGGAATTATAGGTGTGTACTACCATGCCCCGCTGTGATGACATTTTAATAGTACTGCTTAGTAATAAATGAAGGGGTGAGGTTTCATTGTTCAATGATCAACATTTACTGGATGTTACTTACTGAAGGCACACAATCCTTAGTTTCTTCATTAACATACATCCTTTCTCTTACCTATTTCCTCTTGTGTGATTTACTAATAATTGTTCAATACACTATTCTAATTCCTGGGTTTTCTTCTCCTATATACTATGCTTATCCTGATCAATGTTAACAGGCTGGTTATTATTAAGCTGAGAGTCTCCTGATGGCTAGGTTAAGTGGGCATTTTCCGTCCTTGTTTTATTGATTGTTCCTACTGTGTTCAATTAGCAACTTCCTTTGCTTCCAGTATCCAGTATTCAGCTGCTTGCTCGTCATCTTCATTTGGATGTCTCGTATTCACCTCCAACACATCATGCCCCACACTATTAATATCCTCTAACCCTGCTCCTGCCTCTGTACCTTCCATCTCAGTATCAGTTGTTAGAGGCACCAGCCATCCAGGACCCCTGGTTAGACACCTGGGAACCTCCGATTCCTGCCTCTCAGCAGTCTCCCACCCAAACAACCATCATGGTCTGCTAACTTTACTTCCTACATACTTCTCAAATTTCTCCCAGTCTCCACTGCCACTGCTATGACTCAGGCTCTCATTTGCTTCCCCTAGATCAAAGAAATAGGCTTTTACTTGACCAGCTTGCTTCCAGTCTTACTGACCTCTGATCTCTCCTTAATACAGATCTATTTGAAACTCAAAAATTGACATCAGTTCCCTCTTAAATTGTCCACAGAATAGGGATGGGGTGGAGCTCAGTGGTAGGGCACTTGCCCAGCATGTTCGAGGCCCTGGGTTTGGTCCCTATTGCCACAAAAACAAAACAAAACAGAATAAATTCCACAGACCATGGCAGGAAAGGAGCCGATTTGACTACCTGACAACCCTGCTGCTATTTAAAAATGGAACAGACCTAGCTGAACTTGCAAGAAAGCAAAGGTCATACTTAGGGGTATTAGACTAGCCATAATTTAAAAGTCTGACAATTCAAAAACTCACATATACCAGGTGTGGGAGTGCACACTTGTAATCCCAATACTTGGGAAGTTGGGAGAGGAGGATTGCAGGTTCAAGACCAGCCTCAGCAACTTAGCAAGACTCTTAGTAATTTAGTGAGAGTCTTTCAAAATAAACAAAACTCACACACATTTCTGGATAAGCATAAACTAGTATGGTTACTTTGAAAAGCATTTAAACAGTCTTCAGAAAATGTAAAGCCCCTACCATTTGGCGTTTGCAGGTTGTGGTATATACCCTTGAGCGGGAGTTCTCAAAGTGTGGAATGGGAACTCTGAACATTGCCAAAGCCTTTCTAGGTGATCCTCAAGACCAAATCTAACTTCCCAAGAACAGCAGCAGGTGATTTGCTCTTTAAAATCTCATCTTTTCACAAGTCTACAGTGGAGTTTTCCAAAGACTGTATCACGTGTGATGACATTATCATTTTGATGCTAACAGAACATCTGCTTGCATGTTCTTACAATGTACAGAATTAACTTCCTTTCTTCCTGCCTTCTTCCTTCCAAATTTTCTAAGGAGAGGTTTTTGGGGTCCTCAAATTTTGAGAACACTTTGGCATGGTGGCACACGCCTGTAATCCCAGTACTTGGGAGGCTGAGAAAGGAGGATTGCAGGTTCAAGGCCAGCCTCAGCAACTTAGTGAGACTCTGTTTCAAAATAAAAAGTAAAAGAGAAAAGAGGGCTGGGGGTGTGTAGCTCAGAGGTAGAACATCCCTGGGTTCAATCGAGACAGAGGGTTAGGCTTGGGGGAGGGAGCTAGAGAGAACAGCTGCACCACAGAAACTTATTTGCTTCACTTGCATGCAAGAAAACACATAAAAAATGTCCACTGTGGCACCTTGTGGAATGGCAGAAAGTTGAAAAACAAAGTGACTATGATCAGGAAAGTATCTATGTAAACCAACTTTTTAATAATAAAATAGCCTAGGAAGTAAAAGTAAATAAACGATTGCCACACTTACGGAGAAATTTTAAAAACATACAGAGTAAAAACAAACAAATAAAAAACAAGTTGCAGAAGACAGACAGACACGCTCGCGCGAATGCACTCACACACACACACACACACACACACACACACACACAATAACCAAGTCAGGAGCTGCCAGACTCAACCAGCATTTATTAACGAGGGACCTTGGGAGAAGAGTAGTTTGGTGACCCAGGTCCCTTGAGATGACATGTCCTGAGTCAGCTCTTTAAATCTCATTAGTGAATATTTATATACCTATTACAAAATCCAAGTAAATTAATACTTAATCCTGTCTTCCAAACTGTAAGACTGCCATGGATGTTTGCTTCCTATGTATCCATTTGGCTATAAAAAGGGCAACAATTCTCCTGTAATACCAGGATGGCTGTTTTAGTAATGCCAAGGATAAGGATTAGGACTAGTTAGTATTTATTATGGAAAAAAATGTTTGAATATTTTTATAGAAAAATTTGTTCTATTTGCCATAGTAGGTGTGTGTGTGTGTGTGTGTGTGTGTGTGTGTGTGTGTGTGTGTGTTTACTGGGGACTGAATCTAGGGACACTGTACCTCTGAGCTACACTCCCAGCACTATTTTTTATTATTTATTTCGAAACAGGGTCTCACTAAGTTGCGAAGGGCCTCACTAAGTAGTTGAGGCTGGCCACGAACCTGGATCCTTCAGTCTCAGCCTCCCAAAGGATTACAAGTGTGAGCCACCATGCCCAGCTTTTATTTTTTATTTTGAAACAGGGTCTCTCTAAGCTGCTGAGGCCGGCCTCAAACTTGCAATCCTTCTGTCTCAGCCTCCCAAGTACTGGGATTATACCCACCACTCCCAGTTATAGGAAGTGTTTTTACTCATTACCTTTAGTGACAATCAATCCCCTACAACATCAATGATCAGCACTAATGACCTCAACCTGTCCAGTGACTGGACGGGCCCGGGGGCGATGCATCTGACTGCACGGTAATGCCCTCCCTTCCTGCCAGCTGGCATCCAAATGCACCTTGCCCACCTACTCAGGACTCCAAAGTCACCTTTACCAAAGCAGAGATAAATCTCTTCCTGGAGTGTGTGTTCTCTGTAAAAAGCTGAAAGTCACTGACCTCTTTTCATTCCTGTACATATGTCAAGAGCTGATTCACACTTAGAGCATCAGTGTTTTCTTCCAATTGTATTAAATATATATCTTAATTCACGTTTGACAGCAAATGACTCACACACCATTAGATGTCTCCCAAGGCTATTTAGTAAAGGAATTTTGCCAAATCTCGAGGTCAGCTTCCTCTCTGAGCACCACCTCTCTGGCTGCTTTTACAAACTTTTCTGCCAGCGTTGAGTCATACCTGTCCTTCCTCTAAGGAGCGCATCCTGGAGGATGACACTATGGCACAGGTGTTCAGTGGTCAAGGGTGTGTGCGGGAGGCAGGACTATGGGTTCAAATCCCAGTTCTGGCACTAGCCACCTGTGTGACTTCTGTCAAGTTACTTAACTGCTTAGTGCCTTAGTTCCCTTAGCTGTTAAGTGGAAATAATAATAGACACTTGTTCACAAGGTTTTTGTAAGTATTTAGTTAATATATGTTAAGTAACCAGAATAATGCCTGTCACTCAGTAAATATTAACGACTATAGTAGGGTTCTTTTTTTTTTTTAATTAAGGGCAAAAGTAATTGATTTCATATGAGCAATAATTATTTTGCTTTTAGTCTGAGAAATAAAATGCCTGATTGGTTTCACAAAGAACTCAGTGCATTTTGCTTGAAAATGATGTGAGCTGGGTGCGGTGGTATGCGCTTGTAATCCCAGTGATTTTGGAGGCTGAGACAGGAGGATCACAAGTTTGAGTCCAGTTTGGGCAACCTAGCAAGACCGTGTCTCAAAATGAAAAATAAAAAGGGCTGGAGATGTAGGTCAGTGGCAGAGTACCCCTGGGCTGAATCCCCAGCACTGCCCCACACAATAAATAAATAAATAAATAAATAAATAAATAAATAAATAAATAAATAAATAAATAAATAAGGAAGGGAGGGAGGAATGTGAAAGCCCCGTGGCTTCATGCCTCTAGCTAGACAGTTTCATAATAAACATTACATTTTCAAATATAGGCAAATGAAGACAAAACCAACAAAATCCAATTTTTAGGCAGTGATTCTATTCACACTTTTTCTTTTGTCTAGTTTATGAGATTATTATACTAAGGTTTATATATTAACCTTTGAAACTGCTTATATTAAATAGTTATTATATTATTCTCAGTTTCAGAGAATATACTACTTTCACTGTATGTTTATGCTTCAACGAACTACTTTTAATCCTTCATGAGATCTTTCTTCTGACTGGGGCTATAATATAATCCAATAATAAAAACACAACATGCAAATTAAAAATAAACACAAGAACATATGAATAATATTAATTGTTAATTAATTAAACCAACCAGGGCAGTCCTTGTGATATGTGAGCCACCTTTAAAACACACAATTTGAGCCGGGTGTGGTGGCGCATGCTTGTAAACCCAGGATTTGGGAGGCTGAGACTGGAAGATCTGGGTTTACAGCCAGCCTCAGCTGCTTAGTGAGGTCCTCCACAACTTAGTGAGACCCTGGTTCAAAATAAAGAATAAAATATAGGGCTGGGGCTATATCTCGGAGGTAGAATGCCCCTGAGTTCAATCCCCAGTACCGCAAAAAAAAAAAAAAAAAAAAATATACACACACACACACACACACACACACAATTTTAGTGGGCATGGTGGCACATACCTGTAATCCCAGCACTTGGGAGGCAGAGACAGGAGGACTGAAGGTTCAAGGACAGCCTCAGTAAGTAGTAAGACTCTCATCAACCTAGTGGGACTCTGCTTCAAAATTAAAAAAAAAAAAAGATTAAAATGTACCTGGGAGTACAGTTTAGAAGTAGAATACCCCTGGGTTCAATCTTCACAATAAATAAATAAGTAGCTGGGTGTGGTGGTGCACGTCTGTAATCCCTGTACTTGGGAACCTGGGACAAGAGGATCGCAGGTTCAAGTACAGCCTCAGCAAGTAGTGAGACTCTCATCAACCTAGTGAGACCTGTTTCCAAATAAAAAATAAAATAGGACTGGGGGTGTAGCTTGAAGGTAAAATGCCTCTGGATTCCATTCCCAGTACCACACACACAAAAAAGGGCTGGGGGTGTAGCTCAGAGGTAGAATGCCTCTGGGTTCAATTCCCAGTGCCAAAAATAAATAAATAAATAAATAAATAAATAAATAAATAAATAAATACATACATACATAAAAACAATTTTAAGGAATGAAGGGATATGGCAGAGAATCTCATAGTTAATAAAAACATTATCATTATTATTATTGTTGCTGTTATTATTTTTGGTGCTGGGGATTGAACTCAGGGGCATTCTACCTCCAAACTACATCCCCAGTCCTATTTTATTTTTTATTTGGAAAGAGGGTCTTGCTAAGTTACTGAAAGTCTCAATAAGTTGCCAAGGCTGGCCTCACACCTGTGATTCTCCTGTCTCAGCCTCCCAAGTACTCGGATTATAGGTGTGTGCTACCATGCCTGGCAATAATCACATTATTAATTAACATGCCATAGCAAGTTTCTGAAATATATTTGAACAATACCCCAAACCCATCTGGGAGGTGTGGGGCAGACAGCAGGAGCCATGGCCTATGGTACGGTGTGCGGACGGCACTCTGATGAGGACTCATGTGTCCCTTTTTCAACAGAGCCTTGACCATCTGCTTAGAGGCAGTTTCTAGCCAACTGAGAACAAGGGATAGAGCAGGTATTAGGTGATGGTCAGGAATTACTAACTGTATGTGATAATGGTATAGAGTCCTTATCTGTACAGTTCCCATTTGCAGAGATTATATTGATATTTAAAAGTGAAATAATACCTGGGATTTCTAACCAAAACAAAACAAACATAATACACATGTATAAGAATGACAAAATATTGTTAACTGTTGGATCTGAGTGATGGGAACATTTGGATTCATTTTACTAGTCTTTCTACTTTTATAAATATTTGCAATTTTTCATAATAAAAATATTAAAGAGTATATATTTCTTTCACATTATACTCACAAAAATGATTGTATACCAGGCCCTAAAGTAAACCTTAATAAACTCCAGAAAGTAGATCATAGGCATAAATGATCATAAAGCATTGAAACTAAAAATTAATAATAAAATTAGAAAGTAAAACAAAACATTCCCATCTAAAAATTATTTTGAAAGATTATAAAATAAATTTGGGGGAAAGAGGAAATCTAAAACATAAAAAATAATTAAATGAATCAGGCATAGTGGGGTGTGCCTATAATCCTAGTACTTGTGAGACTGGGACAAAGAGGATCCTAGATTTTAGGCCAGCCTCAGCAACTTAGCAAGACCCTATTTCAAAAATAAATAAATAAATAGAAAGAAATAAAGAAAGAAAAGAAAAAGAGGTGGTTGGGGGCATAGTTTGGAGGTTGAATGCCTGGGTTCAATTCCCAGTATAAAAAAATTAAATGATAATGTGATATTTTATAGATACAGCAAAAGCAGATCTCAGAACAAATTCTACAGACCATTATTAATAAATTTAAAAGAAACTGAAGACCCACTTTCTCACCCTACACAAGAGTCAACTCAAGGTGGATCAAATACCTGAAGTTAGGCCAGAGACCTTGCAGCTACTTGAAGAGGGCATAGGACCAACACTTCAAAACATAGGTACAGGTAAAAACTTTCTCAACAAGACCTCAAAAGCACAAGCAACTCAAAGGAAGATCAATACATGGAA
>PVLC010026393.1:0-22818 GCA_004027655.1 Graphiurus murinus | reverse complement strand
TTTTTTTTTCTTTTTTACTAAAAATAAACCAACTGTCTTTTCAGATACTTTGGCTTCCCCATTTCCTCTCCTTGTCCTCTGGGACTCCAATTAATGTATGTTGAAGCATTAGATATTTCCACAGCAAAGTAGCCCTTATGTCTATATTCCTTAAGAGTGTTCATGTTCTTCTGTCATCTACTATATACCGTCATTATATTATACCTACCTTTCTCAATTCTATGGGTGCCTACTTTGAAGGCTTAGAAACAGATGAGTGTTCAGGAATGGTCAGACATCACTTCACTTTCAATCTGATTTTTGCTGAGGGAAATGCACATGATGACTATTGTTTAGGATACAGATACAGTTGACTTTTCAAAGCTGAAGCTCTTGTGTTTTTAGAGCCCCATTTAAATTGCAAATTGAGGGTGGTCTAGGTGTGCATTATTCAAACAGTTGAAAGGTCTTCAAAGCAGAGCTAAGGCTTTTCTGAAAAATAAATTCCTCCTGTTGACAGCAGCTTCAGTTCATGCCCAAAGGTTCCAGCCTGCCCTACCTGATGACTTCACCTTCCTGGTAACCTGCCTTATAGATTTTGGAATTTTCTAGTTAGCCCTTACATGTTATGTAAGCCAATTTATTGGAACTAATATCTTTTTGTATTAAGTAATTTTATATTTTTGATTGACGTATAATATCAATACATATTTATGAAGTACAACATGATGTTTTGATTCATGTATTCATCGAGTAATGGTCAAATCAGGGTAATTAGAACATCTATCATCTTAAATTTTTATTGTTTCTTTCTGGTAATGCATTAAAATTCTTCTAACTATGTTGAAACATGCAATGCATTGTTGTTAACTATATATATCTTCTTGTGCCATAAAACACCAGAAATAATTCCTGTTATGTAATTTTAACATTGTTCAAGTTGACAAAACTCTCCACATCAACCATCTCCAATATATATCTCCTACAACTGATTATATTTCTCTGATTGAAACCTAACTAACATATCACCTAATATTTTCAACAAAACATGACAACAGAACACAATTTAGGCCAGGTGTGGTGGTGCACACCTATAATCGTAGTACTTGGGAAACTGAGAGGAGGATTGCTGGTTCAAAGAAAGGCTCAGCAAGTTGTGAGATTCTCAGCAACCTAGTGAGATCCTGTTTCAAAACAAAAAATAAAACAAGACTGGAGGTGTAGCTTGGAAGGGAAATACCTCTGAATTTAATCCCCAGTACCATAAAAAATACAATTTAAAACAAAACAAAAATGTAATGTAAGTGATAGAAAAATATGTTGTGTTAATGGATTAGACAAATATATTTAAAAATATTCTCCAAATTGGAATTTAATTTCAATGCAATCACAATATAAATTACATAAAAATATTGTAGAAATTAACAAAGTGAATCTAAAATGTATATACATAAACAATGGACCTAGAACAGTCTTTTGTTTTGAAAATGAATACTTGGTAGATTTGTAGTATCCAATTTGAAGACTGATCTGATTTTAAAATATAAGTTTTAGCCATATTAATCAAGAGAATATGGCATTGATGGAGGACTAGACACAGGAGTCAGTGGAACACAATTATAAAATCCAGAAACAGACCCACTATGTAAGCATATGCATAACTCATTTTCAAAAAAATGTCTTTTTAAAAAATGTTCTTATTGGTGCATTATAATTATGCATAATAGTGAGATTCATTGTGATAAATTAATTTAGTACATTAATTCGGTCAATTTCATTCGTCAATACCTCCCCCCGTGTTCCTTTCCTACCTTCCCCTGATTCCTATCCTCTACTCTAGATCTTTTTTTTTCTTTAATTTATTTTTTACTATAGTAATTCATGCATTGTAGCATACATCTTTGTTAAGTACAAGTTGTTAACAACATATTTGCACACAATTCTCATTTGACTCCTTCCCCAATTCCCACCCCATTCCCTCCTCCTCCCTCCCCGTCAGGTTCAGTTCAGTGAGTGACCTTGATATGATTGTGTAAGTACATCATGTGCCTTAGGGTGTCCCTCTGCCCTGTGCATCCACTACAATTAAATCAACTTCTTTGCTTATTGTGGATCTCTCCTTTTCATCTGGAGATTCTCCTATGCCCCATCTTCTCCCTAGCATCCACATATTAGGGAGAACATATGCTTCTTTACTCTTTGTGACTGGCTAATCTCACTTAATAATGTTTTCCAGTTTCATCCGTTTCCCTGCAAATAACATGATTTTGTTCTTCTTTATGGCTGAGTAAAATTCCATTGTGTACATATCCCATAGTTTTGTAATTCATTCATTTCTCGATGGACATCTTGGCTGCTTCCATAGTTTGGCTATGTGAATTGAGCTGCTATAAACAAAGATACACATGCATTGGTCTGATAGTTTGGTTTCCATTCTTTTGGGTATATACCCAGTAGTGGTATTGCATGGGATTGCATTAAACTGAAGAGCTTCTGCACAGCAAAGGAAACTATCAAGAACCTCAACAGAGAGCCTACACAGTGGGAGAAAATTTTTGCCAGTTACACTTCACATAGAGGTCTAATATCTAGGATATACAAAGAACTCAAGAAAATCACAACTAAGAAAGCAAATAACCCAATCAAAAAATGGGCAAAGAATCTAAATAGACACTTCACAAAAGAAGAAATACAAATGGCCAATAAATGTATGAGGAAATGTTCCACATCATTGGCAATCAGGGAGATGCAAATCAAAACTACCCTGAGATTTCACCTAACTCCAGTCAGAATGGCAATCATAAAAAACGCAAACAACAACACCTGCTGGCGAGGGTGTGGAGAAGTGGGAACACTAATACATTGTTGGTTGGATTGCAAACTTGTGCAACCACTGTGGAAAACAGTATGGAGGACCCTCAGATGAATGGGAGTGAACCTACCATATGACCCAGCAATAACCACTACTGGGTATATACCCAAAAGAATGGAAACCAAACTATCTTTTTTTTTTTTTTAACTTTTTTTTCTTCTATCTAGATTTCAAACGTGAAAGAAAATATATGATTCTTGACTTTCTGAGTCTGGCTTAGTTTACTTAACAAGATGTTCTCCAGTTCCTACCGTTTTCCTGCCAATGACATAATTTCATTATTCTTTATGACTAAGTGAAATTCCATCGTGTATACATACCATAATTTATTTTCAGTTCATCTATTGATGGATACCTATACTGGTTCCATAATTTAGCTATTGTGAATGGTACTGCTACAAGCATGGACCTGCATATGTCATTATAGCATACTGACTTTAGTTCTTTTGGATAGATACTGAGGAGTGTTACAGCTGTGTTATATGGTGGTTCCATTCCTAGTCTTTTGAGGAATCTCCATACTTACATCCATATTGGTGTACTACTTTGCAAAGACAATTTAATAGAGAAACGATAGCATCTCCCACAATTAATTCTCAAAAAACTTAGATATCCATATTTAAAGCACCAAACTGAACAAATTAACCTAAACACAAATGTCAATCATAATAAAAATTAACTTAAATTTTGATCATGGGCCTAAATGTAAAATTTAAAGCTAAAGAAGTAAAACTTCCAAAGAAATTCAAGAGTAAATCTTTTATGATCTTGGGTTAGGAAAAGATTCACTAGATACAATTTAATATATCTTGAATATAAAATAAAACATTACAAATTGAGCTTATTAAAATTTATAACTTCAGCACTTCTAAAGACACTTTGAAAGAAATGAAAATTCAAGTCTAAGACTGCTCGACAGAAAAGATTTTCAATATACATATCTAATAAGAGACTGTTATCTGAATATTCAAAAAATTTTTCAACTTAATAGTAATTAAATAAGCAAACCAATTAACAGAAATTGAACAAAGAATTTGGAGATTCATTTCATCAAAGAAGGGACACAGATGATATCGGAATACAGGGATATAGATGATAAAAATATGCTGAACATCTTCAGTCACTGGAAAAAAATCTATTTGGAGCATAACAATCTACTACTGTACACTCATTAAAATGGCGAAAATAAATACAAATTGACAATATCAGGTAATAGGAAAGATAAGGAATGACTGGAACCTTAGTCATTGCTGATGAGTATAAATGCTTTGGAAAAACACTTGGCAATTTGTAAGATTAAATATAAGCTCACCATATGACCTGCAATATATTTACCCCAGGGAAATGAAGACATATGTTCATGGAAAAATGTGTGCACATATGCTCCTAGAAGTTTTGTTCATTATTACCAGAAACTGGAAACAACCCAAATGTTCATCAATTAAAATATTCTTTATCTTTGTTTGTGATGAAAGTGGTAAACCCATAAAAACGTGTCAAAGTCTATATAACTATATGCATTCTGCATTTACTATATAATTTTATTGTAGTAAATTACACTTTAAGTAAGGAAATATTTTTGAAAAATTAATTCCAGATGATTTGAATTTCTAAATGTGAAAGGCAAAAACTTACATCTGTTAGAAAAAAGGACATGCATTCATGTATCTATGACTTTGTCTATGGAGAGCACTTTAAATAGGATGGGACCCAGAGGGAAACACACCAGGTATTGTATACATGTATATTCCTATCTCATTATATTCCTCTTCATTATGAAGTATAATTACAATTCACCAATAAAAGTATATAAAAATAAAATCTGAACAGCTTTATTAAAAAATACTTGCCACTAAATCACATTAAAATTAATAATTTATGTTTATAAAAAAAATGATCATAAAGTTAAGTAGCAAGCCACAAAATGGAAGACAATATTTGTTGGACTAATATTCCGAGTGCAAAAACATTTCATCAATCATTAAAAAATATAGCAAACAACTCAATAGAATAATTGACGAAATCTTGAACAGTCATTTCAGAAAAGATGATAAAGTCATATAAAATTAATTCATGTAAAAGTGTCCATTCACAATAATCAGAAATTGTAAAATAATGACTGTAGTGAGATAATTTTATACCCATTATTCAGTACTGGGATTAATGTAGATAAACTGAAATATTAAAGCACTTTGGTGAAAATGCAAATTTGTATAAGTACTTTAACAAACAATTTGAATCTTCATGAACCCTACTATGTTCCTACTCCCAAAATTAAAATAAAATTATATCTTGTTAATATACCTAGTCACAAGAACACAAGTGAATTTAAGAAATATGATGTTGAATAGGCAAAAATTGCAGAAAATTACATAAGGGATGATACCACATTTAGTATATGTATACATAGCAAAAACTTAAAAAAGAAAGATGATTTACATACAAATCAGGAAATGATTTATTTGGGTAAAGAGAGAAGGGGCAGGAGGGAAATGGATTCAAGATGGAACATAGAGTTTAAATTCAGTGATTTAGAGCTGTGCTACATTTAGGTCAGGTAGAATGTTCCTGAGCTCTGTTTTTTATCATGCTTTATAACTTTATCAAGTTACATATGTTCTTTTGTAGATTTCAACTACAACATAAATAGAAAAGTGACACTGTGACTAAATAGGAATGATGAAAGGTGAGAGCTGGGGATTGGCATATTTAATTTCCAGATTTCAAAGCTGTAGTGATGGAGGGGTAACTGTTGACCAGAAGGTCTAGGTCATATCTTTATTGCAGGGTCACTAAAAGGGTGATAGAGAAGATTGAAGAAATTAAGGAAGTAAAAGAACTAAGGGGTTAGGATCTATCTGTATAAATGCTAGTTACTCCAAATAATCACATAATGGCATGGAGAAAACAGTGAACTAGATGCTAAATTATTAATAAATAAGGTTTAGTGGCAATAGATGTTAGCAACAAGTAGGACCAGTTTGGTAAACTGCAAACCCTAGTACAAAGTGAAGATTAGACCTCTTGTTCAACAAGGTAATAAACAGGACATTAAACTAAACATGGGGTTTTTGTAAGTAAAGTGTTGATATTTACTTTAAAAGAAACAATTTAGGAAGAGCAAGGTAAAGGGGTTTTGAAGTTGGAGTGGGGAGGTAGGAGAGTGATTATCCACATCAAGTCCTCCCTAAAAATACTCGCAGAGGAAAGAAGAAATTAGACTTCTGTGGAGATGGTCATGCCCATGATCATTTAGAAAAAAAAGTTAAAAACAATTTCCAAGAGGAATTGGAGGATAAAGGGGAATGTGCTTATGCTCCACCAAGAAGTATGCAGAGTATACTGAAAGGTTTGAGAAGGGTGGAAAGGAATAAGAAATGGATGAGATTATTGATGCATAAAACATAGACTATCCCTATGATAATGCATAGATGTATGTAATTCTGACATTGAATATACATGGTAGAAAGTACAATAAGATTTTGATCTTAAGGTCTCTGGAAGAAAAGTAGATGTTATCGACTGAATGTGTGTGTGCCTCTACAATTCACATGTTGAAATCTTAACCCCCATTTGTATCTCTATTTGAAGTAAAGAAGTACTGAAGAGTAAATAAAGTCATAGAAGTGAGACTCCTGTACAAGATGCTTAATATCCTTATAAAATACATCAGAACACTCTTGTCTCTCTCACTCTGTGTGTATGTGTGTGTGTGTGTCTCTCTCTCTGCCTGTCTCTGTCACTCCTATGCCCCTTATTTTTCTACAAGGAGACACTGATGCAAGGCCATACAGAGAGACAGCAGCCATCTGCAAGCCAGGAAGAAAACTGTTACCAGGAAGTAAATTAGCAGGCACCTTCATCTTGGCCTTCTGATCCTCAGAACTGTGAAAAAAAAGTTCCATTGTTTAAGTCTGTGGCATTTTGTTATATTAGCTTGTGCAGACTAAGGCAGTAGACAATTATTTCAAGTGAAAAGTATGTAATATTTACCAGGGACTCTGGAAGAGTCTTCAGTTTTGAAGGTGAAGATAGTGTGAAGCCTGGTGTGTGGGCAGGATGATGTCTTCAAGAATGACCTTTTTCAATAGCTTAAAGAACCGTAACAGTTTGTCAGGAAACATGTAGTGTGCTGGTTTTCTCCCTCAGTAGGATGTGTCAATCTTCAGGGATGTGCAGGGAGGAGATGCTTTCTGATTCATGCTCACCCTGAGCTTAAGGGGCTTCTGTCTTTATTTCCAGACAGGAAAATCAGGGCAGCTGTTAGTGCATCTGGTTAGATATGCTTTCACAGCCTTGGAAGAGTGAAGTTATAGGATATCTGCTTCTTTTACTTGGAGTTTTAAGACAACATAGAACATACAAGGCAGCCTCTAGAAGAACCAGATGGTGACCCAAAGGAATCCATTATATTAAGCTTGCTATATTAAGCTTCCCTGTGATTTCTATGCAGTGGCCCTAATTGTGCTTCTTGAGTCCAGCAGAAATACCCTTATCACCCAGCCAGAGATAGCATCACAGATGCTGAAAGAGAGCTTTTTGGACCTCTTGAGATTTCTCTTTTCAAAGTTAAATGCCCTGATTCTCTTAGGAAGACATCTTATAAAATAGTATCACTTACCCTTTGTCTCTTCACCAGAGACCTTCAGTCACCTAATTCAATTCTGCTTTTGTAATGGGTCTCTCATCCTCCTGTATCTGTAGTTACACGGCCGGTTTTCATGCACATATATGATCAGATTCCTCTCCTTCTCACAATGCTTCAGGGGTCTCTTACTGTCCTCTGAATAAAGTAAAAACTCCTTACTATAGCCTGCTCCAGTTCCTGCTTACCTCTTTAGCCTTACCTGACCCTCACTAAACATACCATGCTCAAACTTACCGTATGTATGAAACACCATCTTAAAGCTCTTCTCTCCTACTTTTCTCTCTCACTGCCAAGGCTTTGCAATATGCCGTTCTTTTTTTTATATCTAGAACATATGTCCTTGCATTCCACCATCTCAACCCAAACTCAGATATATATCCAGAAAGTATTTGCTTTATCAAGCTATCTCCTGTCAGGTCTCAATTTACTCTTAGACAATACACAAGTGCATTTCATGAAGAATATGTAATATCACATGTGTTATAATGTCTCTCTGAGTGGACCATAAGTTCAGAGAAGGCAGCAACCATGTCTTTTTGGCTGATCATTTAATTTAGTAGACTTAACACAGTGCTTGGCATGGTGCAGGTGCTCAGGCAGTACCTGGAAATGGAAGGCATGGATGATGAGAAGATAGAAGGAAGGAACTATTCAGAATGTTACATTTTGCAGTAGGATAGTAGGGGGGAAATCTGTGGCATTTATATTACACCATATGGGTGTTAGTTGGTAGCTGATGGTAGTGCCTATGTTTAGGGCTGGAATTACTTGGACTTCTATGAATATAATGTCATCTGTACATCCTGAATCCTGGGGTAAGGCCAGCAACAGCCTCCTTGAGTTCAGACACTGATTCTTATTTTCTCTTTTGCTGGTTTATGTGTCTGCCTCACTGGTCCAGTCCAATCTATTTAAGACTGTATTTCCTGGTAGGAGAAAGTATATGGCTGTTGTGGATTAGATGGTTTTAAATCAATAATTTGCATATTTCATTATGCTAATGGAGTCTTATGGAGAAGGAAGGGCTTGTTTCATAATATTGTTAATGCATTAAACTCATTATCATTTAGAGCAACACAGCCAAAAGCATAGAGGGGAGGCTGTGAGCAATGAGGCTAAGCTGGGTTCACAGGTGATCTCCATCCCTGAGAGGGGTCACGGTCAGGTGACTTGACCTCACTGAACTCCTTTTCCAAATCTCCGAATGGAGAAGATTATACTTAACAAAAATAATTAAGGATGTTAAAGGTACAACACATAATCTTAATAGACAACCAAAAATTGTTAATATTAATATTGAGGATTTTCCTTGGTGTTTTTTTTTTTCTACAGCTAGAAAATATCACAACATTTAATCAAATTATCTCACCTAGTCAGGATTTGGTTAGTATACGACTTTTGACACAAGTCTGACATGTGACCTGTAAGTAATAGCTGGTGGAGTAATATAAATGCTGTAGGTGATTAACATTCTAAGAGTTTAAAGGAAGGGAAACCTACATCTTATTAGAACAGGTAAGGCTTCTCCCATGTCCTATAATCCTTGAAAGAAGGTTTCAGATGAGCAGGGAAGAAGAGAAAAGGTGTTTCCAAGAAGGAAACAATGTGAAACCAGAATACTGACTTTGTTTTTTATAGGGCAGTTATCTCCCAATCAAGCCAAAGTGAACATTATAAACTCTGACTTAGATAGCAACTCCACCTGCTAGAGCCCTAGGGTGAGAAGAAGGTGTGGTCAGTCTCAGGTGCTAGAGGTCAAACTTCACCTCAAAGTGATGACAAATTCCAGTTAATCCTGAGAAGAAAAATTTGGAAATAGCTGACACAGAACTAAACAAATTAAGTTTTTATTTTATTTTATTTTTTTTTTCAAAAAATACACATGTCTTTCCCATCCAAATGTGTGTGCATTTCCTTGGCCTTATTGTCACTTTTTCAAAGTTGCTTGTGGCCGCCCTGGTTTCATTGTCAGATGACTTAGTTCCAGTTGAGCTCCCCCGCTTAAGCCGTTCAACAAATGAAAAGCAAAATTGTCACTTTTAAATAGAGTCCGCACATAATCACATTTTGAAATGGTCCTCCTCTGGCTGAGAAGAAGTTGTGTGCATTATAATATTGAATTTTAAATAATATATTACACAAAATAGCTTCCAATTTGATTTGGGGGGATACGTTTTCATGAATTATTGAATATCTGATTATTGTAGAAAGCTTTAGCCATTATGCACTGAAACTGTCATTCTCTCAGCTCTGTGATATATGAGCCTGGTTATCAATATTTAAAGTTGCAGTCCGCTCACTGTGAGGCCCCTGGATGCTGAGACAAGGATTAATCAGCAGTGATGAAGGCAGAACTCCTTTCAGGCACAGAATGCTTCAGGAGGGTTTTCCAGGCCATCTTCTGCAGGTGCAGTTCAAGACTCAACTCATCCTAATGTCACCTGATCAGGAAGAAGTAGTTCTTAGTAATCAATGGGAAACTGGTTTGACATTAAGAAAAATTGCATCTGCTTGTCAGTTGTCTTCCTCTTCTGGAAACTTAACATATTTTGTATAGGACAATATTTCTTTGTATCAACTCAGTGATGGTGAAAGACATGTACCTCAATTTGGTTTGTTTTTGTAGCAATAACATAAGCTCCCTGAAGGGAAGGATGTTGCCTATCTGGGCCCATGTTTTATCCTAGGACTTATCTAAGTGTTTGGCACAGAGTGGGTGCTTGATGAGTGTTTTATGTGTGGTACTGCTTAAGAAATATCTTACAATGTTATTTGCCCTAGATGGATGAATGGGTTACTGGGAGTTTAGTAGTTAGGGATTTTTGTATAGGGTATAGCAAAGTAACTTTGTATTATTCAAAATGTCATGTTTATGTTTTCTTACAATAATATAAACTTTCACAACTAGTAAAAATAACATAATTGAACTTCTTGGAACATTTGTGGAGTCTAAAATATTCTATTACTTGGGAAGCAAGGGGATTTCTCTCTTCCGCTTCCCCTATTTCATCGTCATCATTATTATTGATTTTATTATAACTAATATTATTATTCTGTGGTGCTGGGAATTGAACCCAGAGGAGTTCAACCTCTGAGATATACCCCTAGCCCTATTGTATTTTATATACTTTGAAACAGGTTCTCACTACATTGCTGAGGCTGGCTTTGACCTTGTGATTCTTTGGTCTCAGCCTCCTAAGTACAGGGATTATAGGTATGAGCCCCCAGGCCTGTCTTCCCATCCACTATATGGATAGAATCATCATATCTTACTTTGGGGAGGAATTGCCTCTGACCTTAACTGAAAATGCTGATGATGAAGAAAAGGAAACTACTTTGAAATTTAGAATTTCATGACAGCCTTAGGTCATTTGAGTCTCTCTGTCTCTGTCTGTCTTTTTCTGTATCTGCCTGTCATCTGTCACTCTTTTTCTTGACTCCTAATGCCTTCTCTTCTCCACTCCCACGTGCACTAATAGAGATGTTCGTTCACATAATTTTGCATATTATTTCAGGGGTCAGGAATCTTTTTCACATGAATCTCATGCTCTTCATGCTTGTAGCTGTGAGTTCCAAAACACAGCAACTTCCATAGATGAGTGTCATAATGATTTATTTGACCAAAAATTTCTCAAGGCCTATTTGAATAGCATCTTATTTGTAATACATTTTCCTTATTGTGCCAATATGTTTCTCATTTTCGAAAAAAAAAAATTAACACAGACAGTCCTGGTCTGTGCTTAAAATTCTGGAAATTCTCCCACTAATTGTCTTCTTTCCCTTCATGCCTTGACCTTAAGGAAGCTTGGACACAAATCTTGTTCTTCAGGATTCTTTGCATGTTTGCTTTTCATTTTTCTGGGTGTCAGAGATAATGGAGAACTTCAAAAGCAGCAGTCTACAGCTTTGCTTCTTCCCATGATTCAAACCAGCTTCCAACCACATTGAATTCTTCCACATTTCAAATAATATGTGCCATTTCTTGATTATAAAATATTTGTGTTTTCCATTTACAAAAGTTGAAAATATAGCCTTTTCCTCTTATACTCTAAATGTAAATATCCCATTATCATAGTAAATTAACATTATAGATTCAAGTACAATCTATATTCAACCATTGTAATGAATGTAAATATATTACACAAATGAACCATGGGATATAGTAAGGTGGTCTTCCATTTCTCATAATATAGTTAATTATATCTCATTTCATTACTTAGTTTTCTATATATCTATAATTATTACATAAGCTTCTGGACAGAGCTGTGAATCTGAATACCTGTGAGTACCATTTCATTTTAGAACATTCTTCTCTATAGTCTAGATCTACTATTTATGAACTAGGCTTTACCATAATCCAGGGAATTTCTTTTCTGAATCTTTTTGGTTTCATCCTTGATTTCCTCAATCCCATGTCTTTGATTGATCTATTTTTGGTGGACTATCTTTTCTAGTAATTTCCAGAAAAAAAGAGTTATTCAAAGATTCTTAAAGCATATACTATGCAAAAATATTAAGTTTAATTTATATTTAATTGATAGGTCTTTATTTAAATATATAATTGATAGTTTGACTGGGTTTGTCATATTGGTTTGGAAATCATTTTCCTTTGAAAGCATTTACTCATTGTGTTCTAGTAAGAACTTTTATATCATTGTTTCATGATTATTTAAATGAAATTTTGCTTTTTTCCAACTAAGGAATTTTTTAGAATCTTATCTAAAAAGTTAAAAAGGAGGGAACATTGCAAGGTTCATTTAGCAAAGTCAGAACTGCCGAAAACTAATGCCAGATAAGGTTACTACAAGAAGAATAAATGATAGGCCAATATCCCTGACAAACTGGGATTCAAAAATCCCCAACAAAGTACTAGCAAACCTAACAAAATACCCTACAAAAAATATCCCATTAGCAGATGAATGGATTATAAAATTTTGGGATATACACACAATGCAATTCTACTTAGCATAAAAGAAGAACAAAGTTATGTCATTTGCAGAAAAATGGATGAGGAGATTAACCAGTCACAGAAAGTGAAGGGTCATATGTTTTTTTTCATACGTGGAAGCTAGGGAGTAATCAGGATACCAGAGGGACTTCAGTTAATGGAGGATAAACTCCAGAGGGAGGTGGACTAGGGAATGTGTGTGTGTGTGGGGGGGGGGGGAGTCAACGAAAGAATCACTTCCATTGGTGTTATGTTAATATTTGAGAATGACAATGACAATCTCAATATCCTGTATAGGAAAGGAGGGGAGGTCAGGAGCCTGGGAAAGCTCATCAAGTGCTGTGTGCATGTATGTCACTATCATTAAGAATTGCATTATGATTTGAGACTATAATGCACCAATAAGCATATAAAAAAAGATCATATACTATGATCAAGTGAGATTAATTTCTGGGATATAAGGGTGGTTCAACACATGCAAATCAGTAAGCTGGATGCAACACCACATTAACACACACACACACACACACACACACACACACACACACACACACACTAATATCATTCAGTCTTTCAGAAGAAGGTGATGCTGCCATTTGCAAAATGAAAGAACTTTGAGGACATCATACTAAGTGAAATAAGCCAAATATTGAAGGTCAAATACTGCATGATCTCACTTACATGTGGAATCTAGGAAAAATCAAAGTCATAGGAACATAAGGAATAATGAAGATTACCAGGATCTAGATTGTGGGTGGAAAGAGAAAAAATTAGTATAACCTTCAGTTATGAGATGAGTAAGTACTGGAGACCTAATGTAGAGCACAGTGACTATAGTTAATGACAAGATATAGTGTACTTAACGTTTGCTGAGACAGTCAATTTCAATTGTCTTTAGTGTACATGAATAATAACTGTAGGGGATAGATTAGGCACTTGGATTATAATAATCATTTCACAATGTGTGCATATACCACATATACCAAAACATCATATTGTATGCCCCAAATATATCAATATAAGATATATTAAGCTATCATGTTGCATACCTTAAATATATGTAATTTTTGTCCATCATACCTTTGAAAAGCTGTGGGGGGAGGACTCAGAACTAAACTTGGAATTGTGCACTATACCCAGTGTTCAATTCTTTCTAAAATAAACTAGTTCCCTGTGATGCATTCTTATGTTTCTGTATTGCTTGAGATAATATGTGCTTATGATTTTCTTAAATATCAAAACTTTACTAATATTTTAAACAATAGTTCCAGACTTGTAAAATCTAGACACTTTCATATTTGCTTGAGGAAATAGTCTTTAAAGTCTTCTTATTCATTTAGCTATAAGTTTTTGATACCTTAGTTTTTTGACATATAAATTTGATAAAAGGCTTTTCAAATTTTTCTATCAACTCTAATAAAAAGATCTTATTTGTCTTTTGTGCACTTTTTTTTATTGGTCCATTGTAATCATGCATCTTAATGAAGTACAAGATGGTAGAGGCATACCTGTACACATCATTTATTTAGCCATTCCCCAATTCCCACCCTATTCCCTCCGCCTACCGCTTTCTCAAGTTCTACTTAGTGATTGACTTTGGTATGTTTGTGATTGTACATCATGTGCCTTAGGGAGTTTCCCTCTTCCCCCCTCCCATCACCTTCAGTTAGGTTGCCTTCTTTGCTCATTTAAGATTTCTCCTTCTTCATCGAGAGTCCCTCCTATGACCTACTTTCTGCCTACCTTCTGCATATTCGGGAGAGCATCTTATTTTTTGATTTTTTACTTTTGATGACTGACTAATCTCACTTAGCATAATGTTTTCCAATTCCATCCATTTCCCTGCAAATGACATAATTTTGTTCTTCTTTTGGCTGAGTAAACTTCCATTGTGTACATATCCCATAGTTTTGTAATCCATTCATCTATCGATGGATATCTTGGCTGGTTGCAGAGTTTGGCAATTGTGAGTTGTGCAGCTATAAACATAGATACGCATGCATTAGTCTGGTAGTTTGGTTTCCATTCTTTTGAATAGATACCCAGAAGTGATATTACTGGATCATATGGTATGTTCATTCCCATTCTTCTGAGGATCCTCCATACTGTTTTCCAAAGTGATTGCACTAATTTGCAATCCCACCAAAAAATGTATTATTAGAGTTAACACTTCTCCACAATCTTGTCACCATTTTTTGTTGTTTGTGTTTTTAATTATTACTATTCGAATTGGGGTTATGTGAAATATCAGGGTAGTTTTGATTTGTGTCTCTCTGATTGCTAATGATATTGAACAGTTTTTCATACATTTATTTGTATTTATTCTTTTGTGAAGTGTTCATTTCACTTTCCCATTTTTGATTGCATAACTTGTTTTCTTAGCTGTGAGTTTCTTGAGTTGTCTGTATATTCCAGATATTAGTCCTCTATCGGAGGAGTATTTTTCAAGAATTTTCTTCCATTCTTTCAGCACTCTTTTAAGGTTCTTGATAGTTTCCTTTGCTGCGCAGAAGCTCTTTAGTATGATGCATTCTCACATATTGACCCTCTTTTTAATTTCTTGTCCTTCAGGGTCTTGTTGAGAAAGTTTTTACCTGTGCCTACATGTTGAAGTATTGGACCTATGTCCTCTTCAAGTAGCTGCAAGGTCTCTGGTCTGATTTCCAGGTCTTTCATCCATCTTGTATTGACTCTTGTGCAGAGTGAGAAAGTGGGATTTATTTCCATTTTTCTGCATATGGTTAACCAGTTTTGCCAACACCATTTGTTGAAAAGGCTATCTCTTTTTCAGTGTATGTTTTCGGCCCCTTTGTCAAAAATCAATTGGCTGTAAGTGTGTGGATTTATTTCTGAGTCTTCTAATTCTGCTCCATTGGTCTACGTGTCTGTTAATGTGCTAATATCATGCTGTTTTTATTAATATGGCTTTTTAGTATAGTTTGGAAGTCAGGTATTGTGATGCCTCCAGCATGGTTCTTGTTGCTAAAAGCTACTTTGGCTATTCTGGTTTTATGTTTCTGTATTCTCCTATTTTGAGCAATTTTTCTTTTATGTATCCATATTTTATTTCATTTTTCAAGATTTTCAGTTCTACAGGATAATGTCCAAGTGTCCCTTCTATCATGTTACAGTAGCTGTCTTTATGTCTAATATGGTATATATTAGATAAATTCTAAGTGTATTTTCATCACCTCTGTTTTCAGTTCACAAGAGTTTATTTGCCTCTATGTGTATGGCTATCATTTTAGTGATTTTTGAGTTAGAAGAATTACTGGTAAGAAATGATTTATTGAATGTTCTATTCAAAACAATCAGACATCTTTGATTCAATAGATTTAAGATATTTTTGTGGAATATTGTCACAGTATATCAGGTAGCATCCTCTTTATTGAGCTAAAAATACATTTTTGTTTATCTTATATGCCTTTGGGTTTATGTAGATTTTTGTTTCATATTCTAGAATAACTTAGAGAACAAATGATGCATTTTGCAATTATTTATCATTACCTTAAAATTATAGCTAAACCTCCTTAACATCATATAAACATAAGGATATTGTATACCCATTTATGACATTTAAGATATTTTATGCCTTTGCATTTTTCCTTTTTCACATTTTTGAACTAACATATTACAATAGCATAGAATTCAATATTTTCAAAAATTATTATTTTAGTTGGAATTGAAAGAAACATTTGCATTTATTTTGTTTTATTAATAATTTCTTAATTAATATTTATTTCTTACCTCACTCTAGTAATTATTTTCTTATCTTTCAAAATGCATAATGTTTTTGAATACAAATACACTAATGATTCTAAATTAGGAACACACTAATAAGCTATGGAAAAAGAAAACCAGAAAATGTGCAGGCATATACCAATGCACACCCAAAGGCATTTAATTAATAGAATCAAACATAATTTTTTAAGAACTGATTTTACACATATGAATATTACACCTTATATACATATTTCAAAACAACATATTGTTCATTTCATATATATGTAACTGTTAATTTTATTTAAAACTAATTAAAATAAGAACATAAATACTAGAAAATTTTCAGTGAGCAACTTATGAGTTTTATATATCCAATACAAATGAATGTATCCATTGTCTCATTGGTCAAACATTTAGATTTTCTTGCTGTGTCAGCTATTTACATATGGAAACAAAGTATACATACAAAGATATTCATTCCAGCACTATTACTAAAATAGTGAAAAGTAGAGAGGTTGAAGAAGTAATAATAGACTGCTATAGAGTACTATGCATCTACTACTGAGGATTATGCAGCAATTGAAAAGTATTAAGTTAAATGGATGATAATTAAATGGGTGGTAAAAATAAACAATTTTCAGGCAGAGCAAATCCTCTAAATTAAATTATTGTACATGGACTCATGTAAATAAATACACCAATAAAGATTTAAAGGACAAACATTAGGTTGTTAAGAGAGACATTTTGTTAAAGGAATGAATGATGGAGTCAGTGGTGATGAAAAATTTCAACTTGTTACTATTGATCTTTTGTAGTTGTTTTAGTTTTTCACAGGAAAACACATACTGCTTATGAAGTAAAAGAGGACATCAGAAATGAGAGAGCAGAATAAGGGAATCCATCTTTAAAATAACAGAGAGAGAAACCAAAACCAAATGTCATGATCATGAGTTCCATGCCTGTATACTTTAAATTTGTAGTTAAAATACCATATCCTCTAAGATTATTACTGTCACTTAATTTTTTTCCTCATTCTCACAAATGCATTAGCATAGGAAAATGTAAGTGGAAAATAGGAAATGAGATATATATATATATGTATATATAAATATATGTACATATATACATATATGTGTATGTATGTGGAAAATGAAAGAGAGAGAACGCTATTGTCTAATATCAATCCAAATTATTTTCTTAAAAACAATTAAAGTGGAAAACAGCCATAAAAATGACAACAATAAATGATAGATAACCTTTATAGAAGGCTTAGTATGTGTCAGTAACCATCCTAAATTTTTTCCAGGAACTAATTCATTTAATATTCATAGCATCCCTACAAGATGGGTTCCATTTTACAGATGAGTCTGAGGCACAAACAGGTAAGCATATTTCAAGAGAACATACAGGAACTTTGCATTTGATCTATGAATCGATCCAGGTGGTCTCTGTCCAAAGATCTGTGCATCTGAAAACTACTCTTAAAATGCCAAGAAGGATATTAGCATAATAACAATTATCATTTGGAAAACATGCTTAAAAACCCTTTCATAATAGCAATAAAATATGAAATATTGAGGCATAAATTGAATAGGCAATATGCAGTCATAAATAAAACTATAAAATCATATTAGGGATAATTTAAAAGAAGATTTGATTAAATGGTTGGATAGCCTACATTCTGAATAAGAAGAAAAAATATTGAGAAATTGTCTATTAACCTTGATTTTTAGATTTAATTTAATTCAAGTTAAAATCTGAACCGTCTTATCTTTGAAACTCAATTAAGTGATTTTATATTCATTTGGAAATGTAAGTAGGTGAAAGGTCCAATATTCAATAAAAAAAAATCAATGATAGTAGTTCTAATCTCATCAGATTGGGAAAATCATGATACTGTTTTATATAAAAAACATAAAACAATAAAATTGAAAAGAAATCTATTATCATGCAGATAACACATCAGTTAACATACTTTTGACTGATTGTTGCTATTACCACTTGTGACTAACTTTAAAAATGAAGAGGTATTGATTACTTGACATAACTTAAAATTTCAGAAGTGGACAGGCTCAGGTAGAATGTGGTCAAGGATTTACTCTCCATTTCTTTGGAGTTCTCTTGGCTCTGTCTTTTCCTTAATGCCAGCTTAATTTTAGACAGGTCTTCGTCATGGTTGCAAGATATCTGCCAACATCAATGAAGACTCCCAGCTTTGTTTTTCTTAACAAGGTAACAAGGTGGTTACCACCAAAATCAAACAAGAGATCCTAGTTTAGCTTTAACAGGACCTTTATGAATTAACTTTACAGCTAGGAAATGCCATACATTTGTACCAGATCTGATTTGAAGTTCAGTCCTACTCTTCAGTTTGTTGGTAGGTGAAAGGAAAGAGTGGCTTCCCAAGGGAACATCTCAGACTGATTGAGTGGTGAGGTAGAAAGGCAACGAGAAAAGAAGTTATCTATACACATACGTGTATGAGTGTATTTGTGATTATAATTTTATTTAAAATGATACAAGTGAAAGATAATTCTAAAATCAGAACCATGCTAGAAGAGTATTGTATGCATATCTAAAAAGTAAAGTAAGGCTAGGTGTGGTAGTATGTTCCTGCCTGTAATTCCCATATTTGGGAGGCTGAGATAGGAGATGGCAGATTTGAGGCCAGTCTCAGTAACTCAGTGAGATGTGTTTCAAAATAAAAAAAAAGAAGGGGGGGGGGGAAGGGGAGTATAATTCAGACATAGAATGTCCATGGGTTTGCTTACCAGTACCCAAAGAAAAAAAAAAGTAAAATGCGAATCATTTTCATTGTTTTAATTCTAATTATTACTTACAGAGATTTTACCAAGTTTTACTATTACAGAAAATATAGAAATATAGATCAAGTGAACCGAGAAGATGCTTCTGAGATAGAGAAAGCTGTATATTAACACGTGAGCTAATGGCATTGGCTTGTTTATCAGGCTTTGGATGACAAGCAAAGAACAATCATTTAAATTGAAATAACAACCTAGTGATTTATTATGTTATGTAATTGAAAAAATATAGAAGCATTATCATTCTCATTTTGCAGATAGGGAAATTAAGTGCTAGAAAGCTTAAACAACTTACCCTTAGTCCCATAGCCTATAGATTTAGGATTTTTACACAAATTTCTGTCCCTTTAACTGATAGTGTTATATGTCATCTCATTATTACTTTGTTTTCAAGTTGGAAGAATTCACTCAAATTTCTGTAATATAAGCAATTCGGAGAGAAAACATGACACAAATTTATTTTTAAGGGAAAACAACAATGATATGATATTTTAAATTCTTACTATTTGAAAATAAGATTCATCTTTGAGACAATTACCTCTGTTTGGAAAAATAACTGTAAATATTACTTGAAGTAGGTCAGATGCAGTTTTGGAATATATAGAGACATTAAATGAGGTAGGAAATGTCTGTGGAAGATTAGGATATTATTTCCTTTGGAACTTCTTTGACCAAATAGGGGATGTACCTGAGTATAAAAGAGTGATTAGGTGAAAACTGTGGCAGGCTGGAAGAAGATGAAAGAAAGGCCTGGAGAATGTGCATGGTGGTCGTGGTGGTGTTAGGAGTGGTGGCAGCTGGAAGCTTTGAAGGCTATCTGTATTGCTGTGTTAGAAAACTATTCTGCCTCTTTTCATCCTTTGAAGCAACCCTTGAAATCTTCAGTAATACTATCCATAATTGGAAATGTTTTAGGTAAGTGAAACACAGAAGATAAATCTTTCATCTAAACATTTAGCATGGTAAAAAGGAGAGAAGAAGATCTCAAAACAGGACTTGAAGGCCCAGCTTCTCAAGAAATAA
Organism: Graphiurus murinus; assembly: GCA_004027655.1. Taxonomy (NCBI): domain Eukaryota; kingdom Metazoa; phylum Chordata; class Mammalia; order Rodentia; family Gliridae; genus Graphiurus; species Graphiurus murinus. The sequence goes on along the minus strand of PVLC010026393.1, from coordinate 2,803 downwards.
AACACTTTATGAAAATGTACAGCCGGGCGTGGTGGCGCACGCTTGTAATCCCAGCATTCGGGAGGCTGAGACCAGAGGATCCGGGTTCGCGGCCAGCCTCAGGTACCTAGTGAGGCACTCTGCAACTTGGTGAGACTCGGTTTCAAAATAAAGAATAAAAAAAAAAAAATAGGGCTGGGGGTGTAGCTCGGAGGTAGAATGCCCCTGAGTTCAATCCCCAGTACCACCCCCCCCAAAAAAAAGAAAAGAAAAGAATGTACAGAAAAAAAAAATAATTTCAGGGATTAGTGCATCCAAGGCTGTTAAATTAGGGTCTCTTACCAATTCTGCTTGGAGTTTGAAGTTCAGAAAGGCCTTGTCCAGTTCTGATTGAGCCATGTTTGTGAACGAAGAGTATATGAAGCCAACACAGTTGCTTTTCATACAAATATCTCTTCCTCTTATGTCTAATACTCTTTCAAAAAATGTTTATTGGGTCCCTGACATTTACCAAATTCACAAGAGTAGCTCCTTATCTTCATGGAGTCTGCATTCCACTAGAGAATTTAACAATCATCCTTAAACAACAAATCCCATATTATTTTAGTTCTAATTGTGAGAAGTGATATAAATGAAGGTGCTAAGAGACTGTAAACCTCCCACACTGAGCCTGCTCTATCCTGGGGACAACTTCTTAAGGAAGCAAAATTCTGGCTGAGCCTCGACTAGAGAGTGGTAGATGAGGGAAGACTGTTGGATGATGATTGAGTGGGAAATAGCCAGGCAACAGAGAAAGATGGCCAAGTGATGAAGGGAAATGAGAACATTTCAACTACTATACCCATTAAAAATTGTGAGTCCATCAGGACCAGAGAAAAAGGAGTCCATTGGTATGCATGATATGATCATAGGTAAATTTTCAAAGGGGCTACCTCTGGCACGGTGCTGTCAGTAATTGGGAGGCTGAGGCAGGAGAATCACAGGTTCAAGGACAGCCTCAGCAACTTATCCAGACTCTCAGCAACTAATTGAGAAAATTTCAAAAATAAAAATAGAGCAGTGTACCTCAGAGGTAGAACACCCCTGAATTTAATCCCCAGTACAACACCCTCCAAAAAAAAAAAAAACTTATTGTCCCATATTAAATTCTTGGCCTAGACTGGAAATAGCTCCTACATTGTCTCTATAGGTAGCAGGTAACAAATAGGATCATTTTCTAATTTAGATAGAGAGAGAAAAAAGAGTAAAGACACACTTAGTCCCTTGTTTTCCCATGCTTCAGAGGACTCAAAGAAATAGAGATGAGTCAACCAGGTTTATCATAGGAGAGAGCATGAAGGACATCCAGGAATAGAAGCCCAGGTTAGGCTGCACGGAAATCCCACCAGCGAGCACAGGGGTCACTGGTGAGAATCCCTGAAGCAAGCCCTCCTCATGCAGAACGCAGGCTGTTGCAGAGCAGTTTGGTCATGTCAGTGGTCTTTACCTTCACTCATCAGCACCCTCCACCGGCCCCACAATAAAATTCCTTTGTGCTGACTTCACACATTTGCTTTAAGTTCATTTTCTCTCACACAGGATTGTCTCTAAGTTGGGACATTGCACAGAGACCCTTGGGAGGCTTAATGATTTAGAAAAGTTGAATACGGACTGGTTTGAATCTGCAGAAACCCTATGGTTTGCTGGAATAAATGTTATTTTTCTCCACTAGGCCCTTTTCTTTGTTCATTTTTATCCAGGTTCCTCTTTAGTGAAGGAATCGCATATTTCTCAGAGTTAAAAAAAAGTTCTGAAGTATGAGTTGACAAGCCCTAGAGAATACCTCAGTATTGCCTAAATATAGACCCCTCTAGTTCTAAGAAGCCAGGAGTTTCTGTAGATGTGCATAAATATCTTATCCTAACACACAGGAGAGTTATCCTATATTTTTTCTCCTTATAAACATGTAGGAGAGGTGCATTACATTTGGAATTCCTGAGTCCAGGGCCTTTTCACATCTGTATCCGTTTCTGGCACTTAAAAACTCTACTTCCTTCTTTCTCCCTTCTTTCCTAACTACGTCTAATTCTTCTCTTTGACCTCCAATATGTAATGGATAATCATACTCCAGGCTACAATATAAAGTAGCTTCTGACTGTTCACATCTCTTCCATTTTTTTTTTTTAGAAAGTACTAAGACAGTGGAGAATAGGGCAATCATTCTAGGACTATGTGAAAAAAGTGGAACTCAGATTGACAGTAGAGTGTGGAGAGAGAGAGACAAGAAGGAAGAAATTCAGAGGGTGCAGGGGATGTATTTTAGCACATGTTAGAGCAGTGTCTTCTTCCTCTTGACAACAATAGCCCATAGACAATAGGCAGGGAATACTTGCTAAAATTACAACTCTAGTTCGGGGCCCCAGACACCCTAAATTAATTAATTTAAATTAATTGGAGGTTTTTCCTGGGAATTTGTTTGTTCATAAGCTCCCCAGGCCATGCTTATGTACATATGTTTGGGGACCAATGACCTATAGTATTTCTCCAAATAAACTAGTCACAAGAATCATCTTCTATCTTGCTTATTAAATATACGCTGATTTTTGTGGTTCAAGATCCAGATTCAGTGAGTTAGGAATCTTGACTCTTGGAATTTAGGTGTTTATCAAATCTTGATGAACCTCCAGATGATTCTTAAGATACTTGAAGTTTGGAGACAATGGTAGAGATGGCAAGGTGGTAGAGGACTAATGGGATGAGACTATGCTTGTTGTTCCGGCAGTAGTTGGGAACTAACTTCAGTCAGGCATTTTGTGATTTGAACTGTATTTTAAGAATTGGTTTA
>PVLC010026392.1:0-22755 GCA_004027655.1 Graphiurus murinus | reverse complement strand
TTGAGGTACTGGGGATTGAACTCAGGGGCATTCTACCTCCGAGCTACACCCCCAGCCCTAATTTTTAATCTTTATTTTGAAACCGAGTCTCACTAAGTTGCGGAGTGCCTCACTAGGTAGCTGAGGCTGGTCTCGAACCCGGATCCTCCGGTCTCAGCCTCCCGAATGCTGGGATTACAAGCGTGCGCCACCACGCCCGGCTTATTTTTTATTCTTTATTTTGAAACCGGGTCTCACTAAGTTAGGAAGTGCCTCACTAGGTAGCTGAGCCTGGCCCCGAACCCGGATCCTCCGGTCTCAGCCTCCCGAATGCTGGGTTGTGTTTTTTATGATTGCCATTCTGACTGGAGTTAGGTGAAATCTCAGGGTAGTTTTGATTTGCATCTCCCTGATTGCCAATGATGTGGAACATTTCCTCATACATTTATTGGCCATTTGTATTTCTTCTTTTGTGAGGTGTCTATTTAGGTCCTTTGCCCATTTTTTGATTGGGTTATTTGCTTTCTTAGTTGAGATTTTCTTGAGTTCTTTGTATATCCTAGATATTAGACCTCTATCTGAAGTGTAAATGGCAAAAATTTTCTCCCACTCTGTAGGTTCTCTATCGAGGTTCTTGATAGTATCCTTTGCTGTGCAGAAGCTCTTCAGTTTAATGCAATCCCATATATTGATCTTCCTTTGAGCTGCTTGTGCTTTTGGGGTCTTGTTGAGAAAGTTTTGACCTGTGTCTATGTGTTCAAGTGTTGGTCTTATGCCCTCTTCAAGTAGCTGTAAGGTCTCTGGTCTGACTTCCAGGTCCTTGATCCACCTTGAGTTGACTCTTGTGCAGGGTGAGAAAGTGGGGTTTATTTCCAGTTTCCTGCATATGGTTAACCAGTTTTGCCAACACCATTTGTTAAAGAGGCTATCTTTTGTCCAGTGTATATTTTTGGCTCCTTTGTCAAAAATCAGTTGACTGAAAGTCTGTGAGTCTGTTTCTGAGTCTTCTACTCTGCTCCATTGGTCTATGTGTCTGTTTTTGTGCCAGTACCATGCTGTTTTTATTACTGTGGCTTGGTAGTAGAGTTTAAAGTCAGGTATTGTGATGCCTCCTGCATGATTTTTATTGCTAAGAACTACTTTAGCTATCCTGGAAATAACCTAATGACACAGCTCAAAGCCCTTGAAAAACAAGAACAATCTAGCCCCAAAGCCAGGAGAAGACAGGAAATCACGAAAATCAGAGCCGAAATTAATGAATTAGAGAATAAAAAAACAATACAGAAGATCAACAAAACTAAAAGCTTGTTCCTTGAAAAAATAAACAAGATAGATAAACCATTGGCCAATCTGACCAAAAGAAAGAGAGAATCAACCCAAATTACCAAAATAAGAGATGAAAAAGGAGATTTTACCACCGACAGTATGGAAATACAGAAGATAGTCAGAAACTATTTTGAAAAACTGTACTCCAACAAAATGGAAAATCTCGAAGAAATTGACAAATTCCTAGACACATACAACCTCCCCAAATTGAGTCAAGAAGATATCGAAAACTTCAACCAACCAATAACAATCAAAGAAATAGAAACAGCAATAAAGAGTTTACCATTAAAGAAAAGTCCAGGACCAGATGGCTTTCCAAGTGAATTTTATAAAACATTTTTAGAAGAGCTAATCCCAATACTCCTCAAGCTATTCCATGAAATAGAAAGAAACGGGACCCTTCCAAACACATTCTATGAAGCCAACATCACACTAATACCAAAACCAAATAAAGACAGCTCATTCTTTTCTTATATGTCCATATTAATCTATCTCAGTGATTTTGTTTATTTTCCTTCTCAGAAATCTTTTACTTTATCTTTGATATCTTCACACACAAAAAATAACTCTTGCAGGTTCAGTTCTATTATTTAAGTTGCATAATATTTGCAAATTGTTACCTGACTCAGGACTTGTGTCTAGAATATATAAAGACATTTTACAATTCAATAATAAAAATTTAGAACACTATAAGAGGATTTCAAATAAGGTATACAAGTGACCAACATGCACATGAAAAGATGCTAAACATTATTAGTCATTAGGGAAATACAAATCAAAACCATAATGTCTTCATACTCATCAGGATGGCTACAATAAAAAGACAGAAAATAAGTATTGACAAGAATATGAAGAAATAAGAACTCCATCCATTGATGGTAAAAATGTAAGATAGTGAAAGTGCTTTGGAAAACAGTCTTTCAGTTCTTCGAAATGCTAAAAGGAGTTTCCATATTACTTAGCTATCCCACTTTAGGTATAGTAACAAACTGCCTAACAATATTTTAATCAATGATGGACTGTATATGTGATGGTGGTCCCATACATTTATAATGGAACTGAAATATTCTTAGTTTCTAGTGAATGCATAGCTAAAGAAGAGGCAAAAGAAAAGAAAACTGTATTGGGAAGCTGAGACAGAAGAATGGCAGGTTCAAGGCCAGTTCATGGTAACAGTGATACCCTGCTTCAAAATAAAAATTTTAAAGGGCTAGGGGCATAACTCAGAGGTAGAATACCCCTGAATTCAACTCCTAGTACCACATAAATAAAGAAAAGTAAAATGTAAGAGAAGAAAAGAAACACCCAAGAGAAAATTCAGTGTAGCAGGTTTTATAGATATCAACAAGCTCCTTAAAAAGCCTGAAAATATGAACTCCAATACTGAAAGGTTTTCATTAATGAGAGGAATATTCATGCTTCTAAGCAAATCTATGAAGAAAAAAGGAACAAACAAACATAAAAACACCAAGGACATATTTGTGTAAAAAGTGGTACCTCCTCAAGCACAGCCTCAGGCAGGTCCCCTTGGGAGGTGTTCCAGAAGAAGGTGTTGTTATCATAGGAGATTAAAGCCCCATCCATGTTACTGTTCATGGGGACCTTTCAGTGGTACAAAATATGGAAATGGAAGACAATGATATTGATCATCCTGAACCCGTGTATGCCTAAGCTAATGTGTACATATGTGTCTTTGTTTTTAACAGGTAAAGCTTAAAAATATTAAAAATAGAAAAAGCTTACAGCATAAACATATAAAGAAAATATTTTTGTACAGCTGCAAAATATAATTGTATTTAGGCTGTGTTATGACAGAAGAGTCAAAAAGTTTAAAAAATTTAAAGCTTATAAAGTAAATAAAAGTTACAGTAAGCTAAGCTTACTTTATAATTGAAGAAAGAATATTTTTATGTTTTGTGTAGCTTAAGTGTACACTATTCATAACATTTACAGTAGTCTACAGTAATGTTCTAGGAATTCACATTCACTTGCCACTCACTTGTTGACTCATCTAGAGCAACTTTCAGTCCTGCTAATGCCATTCATGGTAATGCCCTATACAAGTGTATCATATTTAGACATTTATACTGTTTATGCCATATCTCTACTGTATCTTTCCATAGTGAGATATGTTTAGATATAAAAATACCATTATGTTATAGTTGCCTTCAGTATTCAGTATAGCAAGATGTAGAGATTTTTTTTTTTTTTTTTTGCGGTACTGGGGATTGAACTCAGGGGCATTCTACCTCCGAGCTACACCCCCAGCCCTATTTTTTATTCTTTATTTTGAAACCGAGTCTCACTAAGTTGCAGGGAGCCTCACTAGGTAGCTGAGGCTGGCCGCGAACCCGGATCCTCCGGTCTCAGCCTCCCGAATGCTGGGATTACAAGCGTGCGCCACCACGCCCGGCTTGTTGTAGAGATTTTTGACCCAGAAGCAACACCATATATGTTAGGTATTTAGTAGGTTACACCATCTAGGTTTGTGTAAGTAAGTATACTCTGTGATGCTCACACAATGATGAAATAGCCTAATAATGCACTTCTCAGAACATATTCATGTCATTAAGCAGCACATGGCTGCATATACTGAGGAGAAATTAAAACATATATTCATATATAGCAGCACCACATTCATAATAATCTAAAAGTGGAAACAACCTGAGTACCAATTGATGAATATATAAATAAATGTGGCATATCCACACAGTGGAATGTTATTCAGCAATAAAAAGGAATGAAGTACTGATACATTCTATAATACAGATGACCTTTGAAAGCATTGTACTAAGTGGAAGTAATAAGTCACCAAAGATCACATATTGTATGATTCTATTCATATGAAATGTCTAGAACAGGCAAATTTACATAGAAAACAGATTGGTGGTAACAGGGTTAAGGAAAATAGAGAATGGCTTCTGATGGATATAGGGTTCCTTTTAAGGGGTACAGAAGTATTCTAAATTTATAAGTCAGGTATAGTGGTATAAGTCAAGTAGTTCCAATTACTGGAGAGGTGTAAGTCAAGTAGTTCCAGCTACTGGAGAGGTTGGGGCAGGAGGATCACTTGAGTCCAGGCAGGAGTTTGCAGCCAGCCTATGCAACATAATGAGACCCTGACTAAAAAAAAATGTAGTGATGGTTCTATAACACTGCAAGTACACTAAAAACCACTGAGATGTATATCTTTCATGGTTGATTTGTATTGCATATTAATTCTGTATCAACAAAACTATTTTTACGCTGCATAAAAGATACCAACTCAAAATTTCAGGATATATTCCTATTCACCCTCTTTCCCATGGTCTTCTCATTACCAAGTCCCCTTTGATGCTGATATACTCATTGCTCACTGTATCTTTACATTTACCATTCATATACTCACCAAGTAATTAATTCGAATCTGTTGTAAGATTGTGGGCAATTCAGACATAATTTAGATAATGCATATAGTCAAATGAGTCTACTATAACATAAAAAGTGTTATATGTTACAATTACAGTCTTGTGAATGTTCAGAGAAAGGAGACAGTAATTGTCTAGAGGTTTGTTTGAGACTTCAATGGAGCTTCCCAAAGAGTAGAAGTTTTGGACTCAGAGCATCAAATTGATATACAGGGGAGACATTCAGGTAGAGGTGTCTAGGAGACAGTTAGAAATATAGAAGTAGAAATCAGGAAAGAGGCCAGAGCTGAAGCTACATATTTGTGAACCTCCATTGAGGCAAGAGCAAAAATAAGATATTAAATAAAATCAGAATATGTAGATAGAAAAGATAAGAAGGCAAATACAATATTATTGGCGAATACCTTTATTTAAGAAGTAGAAAATTTTTACAGTAAATGGATGGTCTGAACAGAAGGAAGAGAATGAGGGGAGAATTGAGTCGAGTAAGCCAAAGGAGGGAAGTTTAGAGAATAAGTCGAGGAAAGTGATGATGCAGAAAAACTATAGCTCCTGATTAAGAGATATTGCAAGAGAGCGGTTGTAGCAATATACTCTGGGCTTTAGATAACAGGTTGGGAAGTGAATGGGCGGAGAGGGAATAGGATTACTCAAATGGAATACTCATCAAGAGACTTCAATAGTATGAAAGATTCATATGGCAAAGGGAGAGAATGATTATTCTGGGATGAGGAACCTGCTGATGAATTTGGTGGAGACTTGAGGGGCAGTAACAAGGACACATATGGAGGGGTGAGCCTTATCTCCCTGAGTGAGAAGAAAGAAATTGTTCTTTTAAGTGGAAGGGAGGGGAAAAGGTGAAGGTGGGTGAGCATGCCAAGAACACGTGAAGTGAAGTGGCAGAAAACTGAAGAAGAAATTGGTATATAATTTCTGTCCTATCCCAACAAAGTCATATCCAAAGGGATGTGTTGAGAAGACCAGGAAAGCAGGGGAGGAGGAGTTCAGGAGTTAAGGGAGCAAGTGCTGGCATTGTGGATACATCAGTATTTACAAAAGGCTTCCTGGAAAACAAAGGATGGTGGCACACATTAATGTGTAGTAAAATCATTGTCTAGGCTTTGAAACTTTCTCAAAGCCTATACCCTGAGTATATTATTTATGATTTTATGACAATTTATTTCATTTATGATTAGTCTTTTTGCAAGTTTACATTTACTCCAAGAAATAACCATTGACATGTTCTTGGCAAAGGCTAAATGAGTCTGTTCAGTCCAGTGTGCCACCTTCCCTATTCTTGCGCTAACTCCAGCTTTACAGCTGCTGGCCATTCCTCCCATTTCTTTCCCGCTGAGATGTGTGTTGATGCTTGGTGCTTGGTCTCAAACTTTTTCTATTCATTCATTCAAAAATTCACTCGCAAAAAGGAAAGTGTTTTTTTCTTCTCTCCTATAAACAGCAAACAGGCTTTCTTATGATTTTAAAGACTGTTTTGAAGAGTAAATTGTAAATATTTTGTTCATGGAGGACCTGTCATCTGGCAATAAACTGTGAGGATGTAGGAGAGTAGATCAGGGAGATAAATGAATAGTCAGATCTGAGGAAATTCCATTTAATTTTGTCTTTTGTCTCAATAAAGTTTTCCTATGTAAAATAAGCCTCACTGTATTTTTCTCTGGTCCTTTGCTTTATATTCTCCTTAGTGAGGTCACCATTCTTGGTGATGACTTTTTCTATTACCCAGGCCTATATTATGCCTTTTCCTAAACCTCATCAGTCTCCATTTCCATCATATTTTATTCATTTATTATACTTCAGAAATAATAATTTCTCAAAGTCTCTAAGAATCCAAACTCTCAGATTCTCTCTTCTGGCCATAGAGTTCCCGTCACTACATCTTCATGCATAATGAGCCTAAATTTTCTTCTCTTCATGCCTACTTCCAGGCTTTCAGTACAAACCCCAGCTATATAATGCCTTATCCCCTTCATCTCCCTGATTTCCCCAACTCTGATGACTGTGTTTCCATAAACTTAACACTTTGTCTGCTGGGCCTACCATGATTCATGCCTTAGATGAGAATTAACTGCTCCTTTTATTTTCTGCTCAATGAGAGCTTTGCCTTTACAAAGCTTCATACTATCCCATTTCTATTCTGACTAGGAATTATACCTTGAGACTACAAAGGTCATTCACTCCCTTTGAGTACAACATCTCAATTTCCCTTCTCTCTACTCAAAGCCTCTTTATATCTCAAATTCTCATCTTCCCTTTTCTGAGGAAGAAACATCTCTGCTTGCTGCCACTCTCACTCTCTTTCAGTCCATCATGGAATAAAATAATCTGCCTAAAGAACAACACTAATTCCTTGCTCAAAAATTTTCAATGAATTCAAGGCCCTCTAAAGGTGGTCAAAATTTATCATATAGAATGGCCTCCCATTATTCCCTACATAGCATGCCCTAAGTTGCCAGCAAACTGAACTAGTTGTTCTTCCCCAAAGGCATCTTGAATTCTATGCCTGGTGAAGTCAAGGTATGATATTTCATTTATATAATCTGAATTTAAATCCTAACTTACTTGCCAGCTGGGTGGCTTTCTCCAGGGGTATAGAATTAGTGATCCTGTTTCCTCTCTAATTACTTGCAAGAAATGAAAATGAGTGTTGCAGTGCTGGAAAACTGCATAATGCCACTAAGATGTAAAGTGGGTTTTTTTCATTCAACAAATATTCGTTTAGTACCCATCACTTGCCAAGCATTAGTAATGCTGTTGTTCATGTTCCAAGTGAAAATACATATATTTTTTTCAAGAGACAGAACCAATCTGCATTTACTGATCAACAAAAATAACTAAGAGAACAAACGCATAAAGAAAATCCATGTAAACTTGAGATTTGGAAAAAATGCTTTATTTTTATTTTTATTTATTTATTTATTTATTTATTTATTTTTGCGGTACTGGGGATTGAACTCAGGGGCATTCTACCTTCGAGCTATACCCCCAAGCCCTATTTTTTATTCTTTATTTTGAAACCGGGTCTCACTAAGTTGCGGAGTGCCTCACTAGGTAGCTGAGGCTGGCCGCGAACCCGGATCCTCCGGTCTCAGCCTCCCGAATGCTGGGATTACAAGCGTGCGCCACCACGCCCGGCCTGGAAAAAATGCTTTAAAAAGCATCATTTTGTAGATGGGTTAATGGTTAATTTCAGCTCAGAACCATCCTCCTTTAGATTAAATATCTTGGTTGCTACTTTTTTTTCAGTAGCGGGGATTGAACTCAGGGGCATTCTACCTCCAAGATATACCCCCAGCCCTATTTTTTATTCTTTATTTTGAAACAGTGTCTCACTAAGTTGCGGAGTGCCTCACTAGGTAGCTGAGGATGGCAACAAACCCGGATCCTCCTGTCTCAGCCTCCCAAATGCTGGAATTACAAGCGTGTGCCACCACGCCTGGCTTGATTGCTACTTTTGTGGACATAAGAATCAATTTAGATCAACAACTTAAGGGAATTCTGAAAACTTATTAGAAATAAGAGTAGAATAATTCCCATTCCTTTCATTCCTCAGGATGTGAATTTCTTATTTTAAAAATGCATTGCATTAAGTAAGCCTATGTCTTGAATCTCTTCAGTCCACGCCAGATGGGATGTTAAGGAGCAGATTGTACAAGCAAGCTTGCAATAGAACATGGCCTTGTAAATACAGCTTCTTTTGATGATGGCTGTGACTCTACTTGATATAAGAGAAGACCTTACTGACAAGGGTTTTTTTCATTACAGTCACCAACACCAAAAACACACACTGAAAAGTACAACAAACTAGATGTGCTAATAAAATGAATTGTTGATTCCCAGAGAATTGGGGAGGGGGAATAGGAACACCAGGTGGGCAAAATGCTACCCCATGAACAAACTGTTTCTTTTTCTCTCTCCCCACCCCATTTTTTCTTAAATCCAAAATAGAAATTTCAAAGCTTAAAAAACTTCAAGGCAATTTAATTTAAGTCGCTTCCCATGACTTTAAACACTGAATGTTCACACCTACGTCAGTACTACATTGAGAACCTCCCACTCAGAGACTGTATTTAGGAAAGAAAGGATGCTGTGGTCTGAGATGAGGCCTAGATTTGAGGGATCTTAAGTTCTTAAATGAGTTCTTTAGCAAGACTCTGAAGTGCAGCACATGTAATTCTTACTCCTTTGTGGAGAGTCAGGTCAATGTTTTCAGGAGGCTTCCCATTAGAGATAATTATAGGAAATAAAATATTTATTGTAGGATAAACACAGTACAAACCTCTTATAACCCTACTTCATCATTCACATATATTCTGCTTCATGCAATAGGTTTGTTCCTAAAAATGTGGATACACACTGAATTTCAGCCTCAGAACTTTCCTCATATAATCCTGGAGAACAGACACTGCTATTTCTCCTACACTTAGGCATTAACAACAACCCATGCCCCACCTTCTTTAACAGTGTTTGCACCTTTATTTGTTTTTAATATATAGTGCAGATTTACTGATAATCCCTTTTCTGGGAAAGTAAATTTTGGTTTTAGTGTTTAAGCCATAACACGGTCAAATTGCATAGCTGGCATGTTAATTCACACCCCACCATTTTCATGTTTTTTTAGTTTAAGCCAAGCCAGGTGAGTAGGCGTCATCCAAGATAAAATCTTGCTGACTTTTTTTCCCCCAAAGAAAAGCTAGTGAGCAGGAGGTGATAAATGCTATGCTTCCTACTCAGGCTCTGTCACATAAGATGTCAGTTCTTTATTTTAATTATATTCTTTGCCTGCTCAAAGAGGCAAGTAATTTTGCTGTATATTATCCTACCTTTGTTAGAGTTCCTCACAAGCAGCAGTGGAAGGCCTTTCATTTGTTGTGTCAGAGCTGGTCCTAATATCCAATATCCAGCCAATCTCTTGGGATCCTGGAGAACAAGATAGATTATTCATTGTCAAAAGTAGACCAGACAATTACTGAAATGCAAGTCAGGTATGAAAAATAAAATGCCTTTCTAAAACAATGTAGTAGTTGGAGAGAATTTTTATTTTCTTTGAAAGGGGAAAACCCACACACTACTATACTCAAGTAGTAGTATTGACCAAAGTGGTTAGTGCAATACAGACATTATCAGGAAGATTTTGGAAACAAAGGAAAAACTAAAAGCTCATATCTTGTTTGGCTTTCCAAGAATCAGACCTTGACATGAAGATTCTATTATCAGCTGTGTATTTAGGAGGCAGAGAGACTACTTATAGAATAGTGAGGAAGGAATATAGGGAAAGGAAGGCAAAATATTAAAAGAAAAGGTCCATTATAAAACCAACTACTACAGCAACGACTAGAGTTAAATTCTGAGAAAAGACTCTGGAAAATGGTGTAAAATATATGCTTAAGAATTATCCCACCCACGAGGCAAAGGAGGTATATCCCAGCTGCTAGTAATCATCAGTTGAAGGCTACTGAAGTGGAAGGGCAGGGATTATTTCACCAGTATTTCCCATCTGTTTTTCAAGTTTCAGAAAAATACCCTCAGGCCCAGAGATGTAGCCACTGGCAGCTGTAAGTGGGCTAGAGCATACTGGCTAGTCAGGGCCAAGGGAGAGAATAGCACACTGACAGCATCTGCTGTAGCTCCTCTTTGTACTGAATCAGAGTGCCCTCAGACAGAGAATGTTGTCCTGGTCCCTGGTCACAGGAGCTCCAAATAGGGCTGCCAGATTTAGGAGATAAAAATACAGGACACTGAATTCAAACCCTATCTCTGAAAGACATAGGAGAAAGAGGAAATGAGGTCAATGTATCTAGGAAGAACATTGGTCCACTTGCTCTCCCCTTCTCTCCTTACTTGCATTCCTAATTGTCATTTACTCAGGCAAAAGCTTACCAAGTGTTGTGTGCATGTATGTCCCTATCACTCTGAACTACATCACAATGTGAGGCTACAGTCTACAACACATCAATAAAAGTATATTAAAATAATGAAAGTGTTAGGATCCTGTTGAATTTATTTGTTGGAAGGATGCAGAATAGGCATTTTTCTTCTAGAAATGGACTAAGTCTTTTTCATGAAAATGTGAAATTGTAATCACCAGAAAATAATAACACATGCTTACATTTATTCAAACTTTTTTATCCAGACATTATTTTACATGATTTATAGGTATTATTTAATTAATGCTCACAACAACATTATGAGGTAGGTACTATTATTATCCCTTATTTCTAGATAAGGAACCTAGGACACAGAAAAATTAGGTAGCTTGCCTAAGACTGCAAATCTTGGAACTTATCTTTACAAGCTCTTAACCACCATGCTAGTGATGGAAAGAGGGGATGGTGGATGGGATAATAGGGTAAGAGGTTCACAAAAGAAGTGAAGGTAAGAAATGTTGTAACGAATATGGAAAAGGGTCTCTGAACAGTGTATTGGGCCTGAGATTTCCAGATCCTTTGAACTAAAATCAACAACACATGAAAATAGGAGAGAATAACTTATAATTATCTAATCCTTATAGAGAATAACTTATAATTGTCTAATCTAACATCATATGAAATGACAAATTAAGAAAAGTAACCCAGCCAATGGAATCTAAATAAGTGCTATAGATGAACACAAATCCAAATACCATTATTGCTACTGTGAAGATGATAAAATGAACTTAAACACAGCACCATAAATATGTTAGCATTTTTAAAGTAAATTCACTATTTTTTGGAATTAATTTGCAAATTAAAACAAGATGTCCAAAATAAACATGAAATGAGATAGAAGCCAAGAAGATGTACAAACATGAGATGAGATAGAAGCCAAGAAGATGTTTATAAGAGAAGCCTGGAGGATAATAAAGTGGTATCATGCCTTTGAACAGAAAATAATTTGGCTAGAAGCTGCTGTAGGTCTCATACCTTTCAAATAGCCAAACTATGTTTTTGAAATATGATTTTATGAGGGATGTCATGTAGTTAAAATATTGTGCTGTGTTTTGTTTGTTTGGGGTTTTGTTTATTTGTTTTATTTTCATTGGTGTCTAGCCCCAGCTTAGCTGTGAAATGGGAGCAAATATCAGCAGCAGAAAAATACAGACTGGAAAAAATAGCCAGTAGAAACATAGTAAAGAGATACAAAATGACAAGGGGCACAGCTGCAAATCCAGCTTTTCATTATCATCTTCTTCTTTTTTTTTTTTTTTTTTTTTTTTTTGCGGTACTGGGGATTGAACTCAGGGGCATTCTACCTCTGGGCTATACCCCTAACCCTATTTTTTTTATTCTTTATTTTGAAACAGGGTCTCACTAAGTTGTGGAGGGCCTCACGAGGTAACTGAGGCCGGATCCTCCGGTTTCAGCCTCCCAAATGCTGGGATTACAAGCGTGCACCACCACACCCGGCTCATTATCTTCTTTTGGAATAATGTAAATAGAAATTTCAAAATAAACTCATAATTGTTTGAAAAAAGATCTTTTCTGGCTCTGTCCACTGAAATGGTCTGGAGACAATGATACCCAATGGCAATGGCATACTTAATGTCCAGATTTGGTGTCTAAATACCATTTACCCCTGGAAGGAAACAGTGTTCTTTAGAGAAATGCCTGGTTACCTCTCTGGGGCAGGGACAGTATGGGAATGATATTGAAATATATTAGTATTTCATAAAGTAAGAAAACACTGAAAGAGTATTACAAGGATATAGAGACTCGCTTGACAGAAATCCTATTGGGAAAATTTGAGAGAATTTAACCATCAAATTGAATAATGACTATAAACTGTTATGAAACTGAGTAAATAAAACTTCATGGGTCCAAGTGATCCTCAGGAAAAAAGAGAATAGGAAAAATAACTGAAATGTTATTTTCTACAGAAGGATTCTGACTAACAAATATAGAGGGACTGAACATACAAAACCATCCTTTTGTCAATATAATGCGATAATTGGTTGTCACAAGAATGTTAAAGCCGTTGGGTAAAGGGTTTTGGGGAGAAAGATGTTTAGATGGTGTTAACATTTCAACCCTTAGGTTACTTAGTAATTACAAATGGAAAGACTTTCTTCTTCATTGGAGGGATCTATCTAATAGACTCAGTGAAGCATTAATCTATAAAATGGATATAATAATAGTGCTAACTTCAGAAAGTTATTGTAAGGATTTAACAAACAATCTGTGCAAAGCACATACCACTTAACCACATAGTAAGAACATGATTAATTGACACTACAATAATAGTAATTGCTCTTCTTACTATTTTATCTAAGTTTAAGGCCTAGCAGGTCAAATTTTTTTACTTTATTTTCCACAGAGATCATAGCCAAATCTTAGTAACTAGATGGCCAATATTAAGAAGTAGCAAGCACAAGAGCATGTAATCCAGAAGCAAACAGTACTCTAGTATCAAGAGAGAGCTTAAATAAATAGTTTATATCATACCTTTCCAGGATAGAGTAGCTCTTAAGCTTTGTAGCAAAGAGATATGTGCTTCTGACCCTCTCTCCACACCCCCACATAAAAGAGAGAAGGGAGTAAAGAGATTCAGAGAGAGAAAGAGTTGGCTGAGACTTTTTTCCCAAATGGCAGCAGCCTTCATTTCCAATGACCAGTACTGTTTTAAGAAAGAAATGTTTTTGGAGATCTGAAATGGGAATCCAAAGAGAAATAGATTGTTGAGATTTCTCTTAAAGGAAATTAAGTCAATCTATTTTTGCTAAGACTCCTAGGAGAAGATTATTAAATCTATGAGGGTCATACTATTCTCATGCCATGATTTATTTCCCTCCTGCTAAGCTTCTCTCCCTAGGAAAAAAAATATGTCTTGATGAGAAAACATGCTCCTTGAAGTTCATCAATCCTCATCTCACTTGTTCACCTTGAGGGGAAAGTGAGGTGGTAGTGATGGAGTTAGCAAGAGTTTGCTGTGAACATCTCTTGGCTAAATTTTAGAATACAGGCTTCCTAGGATCTTACTCTTATAGTGAAACGTTCCCCAATGAATCATAATTATGAGCGTCTACATACAGGGAGCTTTCCTTAGTAACTCTAGAGCTGGTCTAGTTCTGCCTACTACTGCAGAGCAGGTCAGAAGTACTAGAGAATTAATGCCCCTGGATAGTTCAATCAATGACAAACAGAATTAGGATTATTTGTTCCCCAGATCTCTAATGCTATTGGTGGAATAACTTTAAGATGTATATTCTACACTGGCTTCTAGACTTTTGCAATGAGATGAAGCACTAGTCCCACAGTGATATCTAGGTGGATAAAACACACTTTATTGGTTGCCTTCTCACATTCCCACTTTCTATGAGTGTTTCCTCAGACTACTTCCCTAATAAACTATTTGTGTCAGAATACTCGTCCTTTTGGAGAAACACAAATTAATCTGTCTGACTAAACCAAAATTGCCACTTGTCAAGTTATAAGTGAGAGAAGATGTAGGGCCCTTTGGGAAGCCTCTAGGTGACCCATGTTGCTAAATATGCTTGCCTACATGGCCAAGGGTAGTTTAGCAACATCATAAGCCCTGAAGTAGGCTCCTGAAAGATGTCAAGAATGGTAGGACCAGGGCAAGTGTGGAGGAAAAAAATGTTGGTCTATGTATTAGAGTAATTTACTATTCCTATAGTAGAAGTAATAGTTCACTATTTTAACAACCATTACCACCCTATCTGTGTAAATTGAATTGAACATCGAACCTAACCTTAGGTACTGAGATGGATTTTATGATATTTGGATAAATGGGAGATTCTCAACATTAAAAAATAAAATCCTTGCTACCAGCACCACAAGAATAACTCTCTAGTCTAGAATGTGGTCTGAGAATGAAGTGCCTTAGCATAATAGTAAATTCCTTGGTTATCAATTTTAAAAGAATTGCTGTACAACAAAATAAACTGAGTATTGAAGCAAAACATAAAACCTTTTGATTTTCTTCTTCAAGATGACCTCAGGGCCATTATGTTAAATATCAATTTTCATTGTCCTGTAAATATGCTAGAAAAATAATTATAAAACAGATGACTCCATACCGTATAAGCCAGATTTTTACAGAATAATTATAATAAAACAGCTGTGTAATTTAGAAAGCACTTTTGAGTACATTTGCCTTCCTTAGAATAGTTGCAATCACAGGGGATTTTTTCAAATCTGAAAGAGCTGTTTTAAACACATATCTTACAGGGTTACTAGTGAATTATGAATTTTAATAAGAGATACTGTTTCTGTAAGCACTTACAGAATACTAGTAGGGAAATGTCAGAATGAAAGATATAGGAAAAACCTAATCCAGATTATATGAGGGGTCATTTAATGAATTCTTGACCTACATGAAAGCTTCAAAATGCTTATTGGTGTATTGTAATTGAACATCATAGTGAAATTAATAGCAATACATCCATATATGCACATAACGTCACTTGGTCTGTTTTCCTCCCCATACCTCCTTCCCCTGCTCCCTCTCCATTCCTGTACATGATAGTGAGAGTCCTAGTGATACATTAACATATGCATGTAACACACTTTGGTCTGTTTCCTTCCCTAAACCTCCCCTTTCCCTCCCCTTTTTCCTCACCAATTTCCTTCCACTACTCTATTGTTCTCCCTCCTCATTTTCATAAGGTCCCTTTTCTTTCCTATTTTTCCCTAGCTTCCACATATGAGTGGAGACATGCAGCTCTTTATTTCCTACAAATGACATAATATCATTCTTCTTATGGCTGAGTAAAACTCCATTATGTGAATATATCATGTTTTCCATTCTTCTTTTTTTTTTTTTGATGGACCCTACTTTGGTTCCATAACTTGGTTATTGTTAATTGTGCTGCTATAAACATGGGCATCCATATGCAACTATAGTATTCTGACTTTAATTCTTTTGGAAAGATACTTAGGAGTGGTATAGCATCCTCAGCCCCTTTTATTTTTTATTTTGAGATATGGTCTCACTAAGTTGCCCACTCTAGCCTCAAACTTACTCTCCTGTATCAACCTCCCGAGTCACTGAAATTACAGTCACATGCCATCATGCCTAGCTATTCTCTATTTTCTATTCTTCTGTTCTACATGTTTGGTCTGAATATTTTACTCTCATCTACCTACCAGTTTTCTATTCTCTTTTAAGCTACATCTAATATGCTATTAAATCAATTTAGTTCTTAATTTCAGACATTGAATTTTTCATTTCTTGAATTTTCATTTGATAAACACTTTATATTTTTCAGTTCCTTGCTGAAATTCATATTGTCATTTAAATTCTTGAAAATATGAATCATGGGTATTTCAAAGTTTAGGTCTAATAACTACATTTTCCAATTGTTCTATGAATTTTATTTTTCTATCAATTTTTGGTCAGTTCATGTTGTATGCATGATTGGTTATTTTTCATTGAATGCTATGCAATACATTTGAAAGTTTTAGAGGTAGTTGATATTCTGGATGATGATACACTCCTCTATAGAGGATTTATTCTTGCCTATGATGGTCAATTGATCTAAGAAGACCACCTTAGTCCAGTCAAAGATTCACTTGATTCAAAGGTCCATTAGATTCTGACTTTCTGGGAGCTGGTACATTCCTGGTTTACTTTCTTAGGTAACATTTTGGAGTCATAACTGAAGACCAAGAGTATTTATGCTAAACCTTCATAATATGTCCTAGATTCTATATTGTTCTCACCCCAATTGCCTCAAATTCTATCTATGCTCTTTGGGATATTAGTGTGCCTGTCCTTGCTATCTTGGTGACTCTGGTACCTTTGAAAATGTTTCTCATGTTTCATATAGATTTGCTAGCTTTTTTCTCTAGGATTGTTGTTCTGAAGTAATCTAGTCTATCATTTCTAGAAACAGAACTCCTCCCAACTAGATTTTGAGTTTCCTATCTGAAAAATGGGTAGACAATAAAAGTTTAACCAATTATGGAAGCAATTTGAATATGAGAGACAAAATCCAATAAACAAAAAATGATCTGCAAAAAGCGTACAAACACTATGCAAGTAGAATAAATGTCCTTAGAAAAATAAGATATTGAACCCAAGAAACAGAGAAATAAGAGAAGATATTGTACCCATGATAAAAAATGATGAAAAATATTTATTGAAGTCTTTAAATTATAAAAGATCAACTTGCAGAATGAGATTTAAAAAGAAAGTAAAGCCATATGCCCTCCCTCCTTCTCAAGTTCAGTTTAGTGATTGACTCTGATATATTTGTGAAAGTATATCATGTGCATTAAGGGTACCCTCACCCCCATCCATCACCTTCAGTTAAGTCAATTTCTTTGCTTCTCTAGGGTTTCTCCTTTTTCATCTGGAGTCCCTCTTCTCCCTAGCATCCGCATATTAGGGAGAACATATGTTTTTTTACTCTTTGTAACTGACTAATCTCACTTAACATAATATTTTCCAGTTGCATCCATTTCCCTGAAAATAACATGATTTCGTTCTTCTTAATGGCTGAGTAAAATTCCATTGTGTACATTAATTTTAGGTTTTGTGTTCATGTCTATGACACAACTTGAGTTGATGTTTATGTATGGTGCCAATGTTCATTATTTTCCATACAGATGTCCAGTTGATCAAGAATTGTATACTGAGGTGTTTCCCCATTTAATTATTTTAATACTGTTATTAAAAATCAATGTGATTATAATTATGGATCTATTTCTGCATTCTTCATTTCTTTCCATCCATCTGTCTACCTTTTTTTTGCCAATTTCACACCATTTTGATTGATGTAGCTTTATAGTAAGTCTTGAAGTTAGCTGGTACAAATGACCCAGCTTTTTATGTCTTTTTGTAGATTGTTCACACCATTCTCAGCTCTTTGCAATTCCATATAAATTTTAAAATCAGCCTGTCAAATTCTATTTTGAAAAGGCTGCGAGAATTATGATTGGAGTTGTACAAAATTTATAGCTCAAATTGGGGAGAAATGGCACCTTAACAATGTAAAGTTTTAAAATTTGTGTAACATGGTGTATTGTTTCACATATTTAGGACCTCTAGAATTTCTTCCAGCAATATTTTGTTGTTTTCAATGTAGAAGTCCAGGTACTATTTGTGAAATGTACTGTTTATGGTTTTTGAAACTATCACAAATGAAATTCTTCAAATTCATTATTCAATTACTTGCTGTATGTATTTAGAAATAAAAATAAGTTGGAGTTTTATATTAACCATGTCTCCTGTGTCCTTTATAAATTCACTTATTAGTCCTAGTATTTGTTTTTAGAATCTTTAATATTTTCAGTGTAAAAATCATATTGTCTGCAAATACAATACTTTTGCCTTTCTAAATTTGTATGTTTTTTTTTCTTGCCTTATCATACTGAGCAGGACTTCTAGTTAGTTAATACATTGTTGAATGGAAGTGGTGAAAGAGAAAAAAACTTTGGTTTGTTCCCAAACTTATGAGAATATTCTCAATGTTTTATCAATAGGTATGATGTTAACTATAGGTACTTTTGTAGATGACCTTAATCACATTGAAGAAGTTCTCCCTTTTGGGAGAGTTTTTATGATGAATGGAAGTACAATTTTTGTCAAATTTGTTTATCTATTGAGATGATATGATGGTTTTTCTTCTTTATGCTATTAATAGTTAATTACATGGACTGGTTTTATTTTTTTATTTTATTTTTTTAATTGGAGTATTGTAATCATACATCTTTGTTAGGTACAAACTGATAAAGGCATATGTGCACACATTTCTCATTTAACCCTTCCCAATTTCCACCCCACTCCCTTTGATATGTTTGTGAAAATACATCATGTGCATTAGGGTCTCCCCCCTCCCTTCATCACCTTCAGTTAAGTCAACTTCTTTGGGTAGAAGTGATATTGCTGGATCTTATGGTAGGTTCATTCCCATTTGTCTGAGGATCCTCCATACTGTTTTCCAAAGTAGTTGCACTAATTTGCAATCCCACCAACAATGTATTAGGGTTCCCACTTCTCCACACCCTCACCAGCATTTGTTGTTGTTTGTATTTTTGATGATTGCCATTCTGATTGGGGTTAGGTGAAATCTCAGGGTAGTTTTGATTTGCATCTCTCTGATTACTAATGATGTGGAACATTTCCTCATACATTTATTGGCCATTTGTATTTCTTCTTTTGTGAAGTGTCTATTTAGATCATTTGCCCATTTTTTATCGGTTATTTGTTTTATTAGCTGTGAGTTTCTTGAGTTCTCTGTATATTCTAGTATTAGCTGAGACAGGAGGATCACATCCAGCCTCAGCAACTTTGTGGACTTTCATATTCTTTTTGTCATTCATAAAGTTAATAATTTTTTCCTCTTTTTTTTAATCAATCCCCTAGACTTTTAAATTTTTGCTCAAAGAATCAAATTTTAGCTCTGTTAATTTTTCCTATTTAATTGATTTTTGTATTTTTATATTTTTTCCTTTTATTTTGAACATAATTTATTTTTCACTTGTTATTTTATACTTTTATTAATGCATTGTAATTTCACAACATAGTGAGATTCAAAGTGATAGATTCATACATGCATACATCACTTGGTGTAATTTCACACTCTACCCCTCCCCTTCTTCCCATATTGATACTTTTATATATGAGCATAAAATTATTTAAACTGTTATCTTCCTAAGTCCTCCTTTTTCCCCTCCCTACTTCCTTTACTCAGTCCCCTTCTGCTATTCAAATGGTCTCTCTCCTCATTTATCTGAAATCCTTTTTGTTTCCTTTCTCTCTAGTATCCACATATGAGAGAAAACATATGGTATTTGCCTTTTCATACTGTCTGATCTCACTAAGCATAATATTTCCTAGTTTCATTCATTTTCCTACAAATGACATAATTTTGTTCTTTATGGCTGAGTAAAATTCTATTGTGCATATATACCACATTTTCTTTATCCATGAATCTGTTTATGAACACCTAGGTTAGTTCCATTATTTGGCTATTGTGAATTGTGCTGCTATAAACATGCATGTATTACTCTTTCTTTCAGGAATATACTGAAGAGTGGTATAGCTAGTTCATATGGTGGTTCCATTCCTGATTTTTTGAAGAACTTCCATACTGATCTCTATAGTGGTTGTACTAATTTTAAATTCCACCAATAGTGTATGAATTCCTATTTATCCACATCCTTGCCATCATTTATTATTGTTTATATTCTCAATTATTGCCATTAAAACTTGACTTAGATGGAATCTCAGTGTAGTTTTTATTTTCATTTCCCTGATTACTAATGATGTTGGACATTTTCTCATATATTTTTAGCCATTTGTATTTCTCCTTTTGAGACATGTCTATTCAGTTCACTTGCCCAATTTTTTTTTTTTTTTTCGGTGCTGGGGATTGAACTCAGGGGCATTCTACCTCCAAGCTATACCCCCAGCCCTATTTTTAATTCTTTATTTTGAAACCGAGTCTCACTAAGTTGCGGAGTGCCTCACTAGGTAGCTGAGGCTGGCCGCGAACCCGGATCCTCCTGTCTCAGCCTCCCGAATGCTGGGATTACAAGCATGCGCCACCATGCCCGGCTTCACTTGCCCAATTTTTTAGTGTGTGTGTGTGTGTGTGTGTGTGTGTGTGTGTGTGTGTGTGTGTGTGTTTTGCTTTGGGGGTACTTTATGTATTGTAGATATTAGCTCTCTATCAGAGGAGTGACTAGGATGATTATGAGTTTTACCTTCTGTGTTTTCCTTCTCTTAAGGATCTCAGTACTGCACTGTCTGTTGGTTATTGCTTGAAAATAGTTGCTGCATGTAGTTTGTCCAATATTAATTTGTTATTGACAGTAGATTAAGTAAAGATCCATTTACTTTGTAATGGTCATGGCCTAAAGTGGAAGTTTTATCATTTTTATTGTTTAATTAAAACCAAAAACATTGTTTCTTCCTTGACATTAGAAACTGAATGAGAGCAATTATAATGGGAGGAGCAATGGAAAAGATGATGAGATAATATTGGCAAGACTGTTTTAATAGATAAAGCTAATTCTGAACCTGAAGATTCTGGCTCCAAATTTGTGGTCATTTGGAATTTAATGGAGAAAGCATAGCATCTCCTTATCTCATAGGATCTCCTTATCTCTCTCATGCTTTTAATCTCTTCTTACCTATCATCACATATGCCTTTAAAACTGCCAATGATTCTTTAAGGCTCCCTGAATTAATGCAAATATCATGCCATTGCATCCAGCCTGCCCATGGAATTGCCTCATCAGGTGGCTGCTGTTCTGCAATAAAACTCATTTTTCTCTCTGCTCCTGATCTCTTCTTTTCCCCTTTTCCTGAACTTCTGCATAGGATTTTCAGCATATAAAACAAGCACCCTTCTTACTTGCATCTGCAATGCTATATTTGTTCAAATATAACCCCCACTAAAAGGTTACTCTCTGGATAATTCTATTAATAAAGAAGTCTCTTTATGTACTCTCCCCATAGCCACAGCTGCTGAAAAATCTGAGACCCAAATAATAAAGGTTTTAATACATTCAATTTGCCTCCTAGATGTACTAGGACCCTGATTCTGTCAGGTCATCTACTTCTACAATTTTACAGTGATTTCTTCTCCATAGCTCCAGCATAGCGGTTTCTTTGGGGATAACCTAACTCAGGATGCACTCTGGGCCATTACCCCCGGGAAATGTTGCCAAGGTCTGTTAATATTCTTTTTAAAAATGATCTCTAGGTTCGAGTCACACTTTTATTTTTGTAGCTTCTTATTTTGAGGAAATTAAAGAACACATATTTCAGTGTTAAGGAAGCTTTCAGCAATGGTCCTACTCAGGAAGAAAACTGATGTGACCTTGAACAGCAAATGCCTCAGCACGATGAGTAGAGCACGTTCAGACATTCCCAGGAGTTTCTCTGTAGGAACAACAGCAAGGCTATTATTGCCTCCTGGAGAGTTTCTTGATCTAAGTATGCTGGTGTGGGTAGAGAGGTGGCCAACAAAATGCCCTTGTGACTTTAATGTTTAGGAAACTTCATGTCAATTGAACCCCTATGTTAAGCTTCAAAAACCCCCAGGATTCACCAAGGTACAGATATAAACTAGACTTGAAAATGATCTTAGCATATGTGTTTACATCTTTGTTTCAGTGTTTTAGATATGAATTTTGAAAATCACACTCACTCTACTAGGTTGCAATTTCCTTGAAGATAGTGATTGAATTTATTCATTAACTAACAGGTGCCTGTCCTCCCTGTCAGTCCTCTAGGACTCTGATGTAAAGTTATACACCTGAGGCAATGTAACTTGCCCAGCTCTGAACTGAATGATTTCTGTACAATTACTTAAAACCATCAGAAAAGCAACACATCATTCAAATTGTATTTCTAGACCAAAAATGGTTTTCAAAATGAAAACATGGCCTGCAGAACTATATCCGTTAGGATCAGATTTCTTCACTACCATTCAATCATCATTGATATAAAAGAGAATCTAAAGTTCTCTCTGAAATATAGACCCCAGCAGCAAAAACATGTTTCTAGTGATTATCTGACAGTGGAGTAGAAATAGGCATTCAAGTACAGAAATAGGATTTCACTATTCCCATCTAAGTTAAAATTCCAGGTTTATTCTTATTTGCTAGGTGTCAATTAGAATAATAGGAATGTCTGAAACACCTCTGTTTTCCTATCCTCAAAATGAGTACAAGAACTTTATTTTGAGGTTTGTTTTGATAATTAAATAGCATGATATACCTCGAATATGCATAATCTTCAGTCAGATTATGCGCCTCTATAAAGCGCATCACCTGATTCAGCTAGAAGCTGTGTTATCGGGGAAAGTGTGGAGGATTGTATGATTTAGAGATTATGTCTACAAGACTGGTTTAATGGGTATAACCATTTCTATTTTTTTTAATTTTTTATTGTAATAACTCGTGCAATATAGCATACATCTTTGTTAAGTACAAATTGTTAACAACATATTTGCACACAATTCTCATTTGACCCCTTCCCCGATTCCCTCCCCATTCCCTCCCCCTCCCTCCCCCTAAGGTTCACTTCAGTGAGTGACCTTGATATGATTGTGTAGGTACATCATGTGCTT
>PVLC010026391.1:0-22757 GCA_004027655.1 Graphiurus murinus | reverse complement strand
TACTGACCTCCATGCGCTCATCCTCTGAAATTTTCAAGATATCTTCTTTGTTAGGAGGTTGTAGGTGATGATGCTCATGGTGGTGCATTCTATTTCCATGACCAATCCTAACATGTCCTAGCATAGTGATCAAAGCACAGAAAATGCTTCCGAGCATCACACCCTTCAAAAATGAACTGCTTTCAGAAATCATTTTTCCTATAAAGAAGAAAAAGATCCTTAAAATACTTAGTTTAGTAATTTGACTTGATATTACTATAAACATCATATTCTTAATGTTTAAAAAAGGAAAGGTTCTCAGATATTTGAAATCAAGTTAGCTGAGTATGGTACCAAGCACTCTCAGAATCTTTAGCTTTCAATGGTATCTGATTAGTGTACAGTATAAACTGGAACTTTGCAGAAACTTCTCTGTGGAGAAGTTGCTATAGGAAGGCTATTTTTTGCAGTTCGTCTAATTAACCAAGTTACTAAATCAAAGCTTTAGCCCTAGAAACCAATGTTACAGAGGTTGTCCATCATTCTCTTTAAAGAATTTTATATTAGAAGCTTGAACTCTATTATATAAATACCTTTGAAAGTGTAAATGGACTTTTATGTCAAGACTTTAAATCGAACAGCTAAAACCACCTATAATTGGCAAACCACCAATGGTAACAGTGCTGATATTTCTCTTTTCAATCTACGGTTTTATTTAACTGATGGCTAATGTCCTAAAGTGTTTTGAATATACCTAAATCAAGTTTCTTGAGACTGATATCATGTATATTAATATTTACCCTTCTGTTTCTAAGACTAAATGGTTTTCAATAATTATCTCAACTATTAATATAATAGAAGCCCATAATGAAAATAGTTATCTGGATAAAAAATTAGTCAATATGGACATATGTGGGGACCACTGATGAACATTGGTGTGTGTGTGTGTTGCTAAGGACTGAATCCAGGGACATTCTACCTCTTCACTATATCCTCAGCCCTATTTTTCTTTTCTTTTCTTTTCTTTTTTTTTTTTTTTTTTTTTTTTTTGCGGTACTGGGGATGAAACCCAGGGGCATTCTACCTCCGAGCTATACCCCCAGTCCTATTTTTTATTCTTTATTTTGAAACAGGGTCTCACTAAGTTGCGGAGTGCCTCACTAGGTAGCTGAGGCTGGCCGAGAACCCGGATCCTCCCGTCTCAGCCTCCCAAATGCTGGGATTACAAGTGTGTGCCACCACGCCCGGCAGGCCTATTTTTCTTTCTTTCTTTTGCAGTACTGGGGATTGAACCCAGGGGCATTCTACCTCCGAGCTACATTTTGAAACAGGGTCTCAGTAAGTTGCGGAGGGCCTCCCTAAGTAGCTGAGGCTGACTGCGAACCCGCATCCTCCGGTCTCAGCCTCCCAAGTACTGGGATTACAAGCGTGTGCCACCACGCCCAGCTCCTATTTTTATTTATTTGGAAACAGCGTCTCATTAAGTTGCTAAGAGCCTCACTAAGTTGGTGAGGCTGGCTTTGAACATGTGATCCTCCTGTCTCAGCCTTTCAAGTACTGGGATTACATACGTGAGCCATCACACTTGGCTGATGAACATTTTTATTTCCTCAAAGGGTATTTTCTTCTTTGGAGAGTAAAACAGGAAAGTCTATACTTTTATTTCAATTAGAAATTAAAAGAGAATCCAACATTAAATATAACTGCTGAAAAAAGTGTATGCATGACAGCTACACATTTATGCTAGTAAAGGCTGACATTTTTCCAATCTTCTCTCCATGTTCACAAAGAACGTTCTATTGAGCTATGTTGATTTTCCCTTTGTCTCTTGAAGTTGAAAGGGGCCTTATAAGGTACCTAATGCCATTTCTTTCATTTTACAGATAGGGAGAGCTGGGTGTGGTGGCACATGCTTGTAACCCCAGTACTTGGGAGGCTGGGACAGGAGGATTGAAGATTCAACGGGAGCTTCGGCAAGTAGTGAGACTCCCATCAACCTAGAGATCATTTCAAAATAAAAATAAAACAGGGCTGGGGGAATAACTCGAAGGTAGAATGCCCCTGAGTTCAATCTCCAGTACCACCACAACAAAACAAACAAAAACAGGGAAATGGAGGACCACAGAGGCTAAGTAACTGCCCCAAAGTCATAAAACTAGTCAGTGGTAGAAGTAGACCAGGAACCAGATCTCCTGATGTCAGTTTAGTACCTTTTCCATCACAGAATAATAATATACATAGTGATTCTATCAGATTATTGAGTTTAATAAATGAATGGCTGAAAAATCTTATTTTCCTATAAATGAAAAAAGTATGGGCTCTAATGACCATTATCGATGTTTTGCACCTAGCATCAACATACTGCTACAGAGAAACCATCAAACAACCCCCATCATTTTTCTCCAGGACAATGTGCGTGTGGAATCTACTAGCAGATGTAATTCCTCAGTGTGGGTTGGGAAAATAGGCAGGATAGTGGTTTTCCAGTATCACTCACAGAACTTGCTAAATAAACAGTACCAAGAAGAAAAGAGAAGCAACAGAAAACACGCTCTGCTTAATAACAGAATTGTCAGGTGCACTCTAAAATTATATTTCTGGCCAATATATGTTAATTCCCACATCATTTGATTATGGTTTATGTGTTTTGGAATTCTTCCTGACGGAGGCACTAATCCTGGTTGCAGAAATATTGATCAAAACTCTAGAAGTAGCTGGGCATAGTAATCCCAGTACTTAGAAGGCTGCGACAGGAGGATTGCAGGTTCAAGGCCAGACTCAGCAATTTAGTGAGACACTATTTCAATATAAAAAATAAAAAAATAGGACTGGGGGTATAGCTCAGGGTTAGAATACTCCTGGGTTCAATCCTCTGTCTGACTGCTTCTCTCTCTCTCTCTCTCTCACACACACACACACACATACACAAATTTTATACAAAGTCATCTGCACAAACGATTCTAAGATTCTTGGCAGTCTGGGACAGGAGCACAGGCTCGAAGGAAGCTACAGCAACTCAGCGAGGTCCCTCGGCAACTTAGCGAGATCCTGCTTCAAAATAAAAAATAAAAAGGCTGGGGGTGTAGTTCCGAGGTAGATTGCTCTTGAGTTCAATCCCCAGTTCCAAACGGAACAAAACAAAAACTTAAGTCTTTTCTTAGCAGGGAGGCAAAAAAATGTAACACTGGGTATTTTTGTAGAGTACTGGGAATCTTAAAGCTGCACACGGAAGGAAACAAGGCAAAAACTGCTCAAGTGGTTTTTGAGATGAACCCTGCCAGAAGGTGAAGGCCGGTGGGGTGGATTATGAAAAGGAGGGCCTCGTAATGGAGAAGAGGGAGGGCATGGTCTACTCAAAGTAGCACCTCCAAGAAGGCGCCTCCGTTTTTCCTGCTCACTGGCCCTCCCTCTACATTGGCCCGGGCATTCCGCGTGGAGCATGCTGGGAATGGGATATTGGGCCCAGGACTTCCCTACGGGAGGGAAGTGGTCTAGCCGGCCCTGGTGGGCTTGGGGTGAAGTCCTAGACCATGGCACTCACCCGCGTCTAGAATGGTTGGGGGGGGGGGCAGAAAGCGTGGGCTTTTCTTCACATTCGCGCGCCACAGGGTCACACTCCGGGCTGCTCTAGATGCGGGCAGCGTCCTCTCGTTGGAGCGATCCAGGAAGCTGACCAGGAAGAAGGGGTAGCGGGGCGGGGCAAAGGAGCTGGGGCCCTTGGAAAAGAGCCGCGCCGGCGCAGATGTGAGAAGGGACCTTGCGCAGTCAGCGCGTCTTTTCTCCTCCCCCCCCCAACCCTCGCCGAGTTCAGAGCGGCGCGCCAGTCGCCATGACCCGCCTACTCCTCCGTACTCAATGGGAGGACGAGAGGGGCAGGCTTAAGCGGGACTTGCTAGTCCCGCCCACTTCCCCACCTGCCCGGCGGGGAAACTGACAACTAGAATCGCTCTTTTCTACTTCTTCGTACCTTGTGTGGACCAGAGGATTCTTCTCGAATTCGGGAGCAAGGATTCGCAAGAATTACTGGAATAGGGTTCGAAGCCTCGGTGGCTGGAATCCAATCCAGTCATCACTGCGTCTTTTATATCCTGGGAAAATTACTAACCTAGTTATGCCCGAGTTCTTTCCTTTGTAAAGTTTGGAAAATTATCACAGTAGTGCCTATCTCAAAAGAGTATAAGAGATAGTGCACATTATTCCCTTAGCAAAAGTTCAAGTGTAGAGAAAGCATTTATTAAATGTTGACTGTTATTAGGCATCCTTGCATCACTAGCACTTAACGCTAATCTCTGCACCCAGTACACAGTACCTATTTATAGAATAAGTGTTAGAGCTACAGATAGGAATCAGGCCCCGAAATGGTAAGGAATTTTTGAATGGCCACCAGAACAACAACAACAACAAAAGTGCTGTCACTTGATTCTGTTCAAATAATGTTGAGTACTGATTTAGGCCTGAATTCCCACGAACACATGTATTTGAGTATTGGCAGTGACCCAGTTAAGGTAGATGGAAAGTCTGTGGGAGCACTGAAACAATGAACAAAAAAATTATAGGTAATATCTCCCTTCCTTCCTTCCTTCCTTCCTTCCTTCCTTCCTTCCTTCCTTCCTTCCTTCTTCCTCCTTCTTCTGGCACTAGGGATTGAACCCAGGGGCATTCTACCTCTGAGCTATACCCCCAGACCCCCTTTTTGTGGCTTTGGGGATTGAACCCAGGGCATTCTACCTTCAAGCTATACCACCAGCACTTCTTATTTTTTGTTTTGAATTTAAGCAGGGACTCACTAGGTTGCTGAGGCTGGCCTCAAACTATGATCCTACTGTCTAAGCCTTTCAAATACCAGGATTACAGGCATTCACATGTCTAGTGACCTCCAGCTCTTTTTTATTTTGAAATAGGTCTTGCTAAAATACCATGGGCTGGCCTTGAACCTACAATCCTCTTGTCTCAGCCTCCACACTACTGGGATTACAGGCCTGCACCACCATCCACAGTTTAGATTATACGCAATTTCTATCCTGGCAGCACTACCATAAATTCTGGGGCTATAATGATGAACAAAATAAGCTCCCTGACTTCAAGGAGCTCTCAGGCTAGCAGGGAAGGAAGACATTAAACAGTTACAAATAATTATAATGATGATATGTTCTCTAAAAGAACACAAAAATGAAATTTAGAATTGGAAAGGAACTTCTGACCATGGAATATCTCCATTATATACTCTGGTTTCTTTTCAAATTGTATAAATACTTGTGTGTGTGTGTGTGTGTGTGTGTGTGTGTGTGTGTGTGTGTGTAATAGTGGGGGTTGTACCCAGGAGTGCTCTACCACTGAGCTTACAACAGCCCTTTTTATTTATTTTTATTTTGGGATTGGATCTTGCTGAATTGCCCACGCTAGCACTGAACCAGTGATCCTCTTGTCTCAGTGTCCCTCCCAAGTGTGTGTGCCACTGTGCCCAGCTTCAAGTTGTATAATTTTTTTTTTTTGCAGTACTAGGGATTGAACCCAGGGGCATTCTACTTCCGGGCTATGACCCTTGTCCTATTGTTAATTCTTTATTTTCAAACAGGGCCTCACTAAGTTGCTAAGGCTGGCCAGTAACCTGTGATTCTCCTGTCTCAACCTCCCAAGTACTGGGATTACAGATGTGTGCCACCATACCTGGCTTCATTTGCTGTTTTAATTTATACTTATGAGGACAAGATGAACAAATAGTTTCTTTTTTTTTTTTTTTTTTTTTTTTTTTTTTTTTGCGGTACTGGGGATTGAACTCAGGGGCATTCTACCTTCGAGCTACACCCCCAGCCCTATTTTTTTATTCTTTATTTTGAAACCAAGTCTCACTAAGTTCTGGAGTGCCTCACTAGGTAGCTGAGGCTGGCCGCGAACCCGGATCCTCTGGTCTCAGCCTCCCGAATGCTGGGATTACAAGCGTGCGCCACCACGCCCGGCTGAACAAATAGTTTCTTATCGATGTGACCAAAAAGTCAGTCAATGGAGTTCACAACACTAGAATACTTTAAATGTATATGTGCAATTTTATTAATCTTGAATCTACATGTGAAAGCACAACATGTATTCAAATTGAGTGTTGTCTAACTTCTCTCAACCTACAAAGCATATTTGCCTTTTCATGTATTCCACTTTGCTTTCTAAGGAGAGTTCTGCCTGTACCAGACCTACTTCTTTTGAAGTGAAATTGGAGACTGGGGTGAATTGAACTTAGAGCTTTGAAATGTCTGTTTTTGTTGGACTGATTTCTTATATACAATTCCATGCAGACACTTGGCCATGTAGGAGCCTGGTTTTTATCTGGGTCATATGGAATAATACAAACATTATTTGTATCAGGAGAAGGGAGGGAGAAGGTAATGTTTACTAAGAGTGCCCTGACTGGGCACTGTCATTTCAACTCTCTAATCCTAACAACAAACCTCTGGACAAAGGCACATTTCTCTCTCTCTCTCTCTTTTTTTTTTTTTGGTACTAGAGATTGAACTCAGGAACATTATACCTCTGAGCTACACACTCAGCCTTTTTATTTTTATTTTATTTTATTATAATTTATTTTTTCATACTAGAAGTTGACCTGAGGACATTCTACCACCAAACTATACCCTCAACCCTTTTTATTTTTTATTTTAAAACAGGAGCTCATTAAGTTGCTGAGGTACTCACTAAGTCACTGAAGCTGGCTGCAAACCTTTAATCCTCCTGCCTCAGCCTCCCAAGTACTGGGATTACATGCATGTGCCACTGTGCCCAGGTAATAATTATTTCCTTTAAACTTCACATCTTCATCAGAGGATATGTAGCCAAAAATATAGGGAAAAAATTGCACAGAAGTGTGTCTGGTAACTGATGAAAAATGTCATTTAATTTTTTTTTTATATTTGTGGTATTGGTCAGTTGTTAAAACTTATAATGGGCTGGAGATATGGCTCAGTGGCAGAACACTTGCCTAGCATGCATGAGGCCCTAGGTTCCATCCACTGTACTGAAACAAAATTAAATAAATAAAAACAAAAAAATAAAAATAAGCCAGGCGTGGTGGTACATGCTTGTAATCTCAGTTCTGGGGAGACTATGACAGGAGGATTGCAGGTTCAAGGCCAGCCTCAGTAATTTAGTGAGATCCTATTTCAAAATAAAGAATAAAAAAGGTCTGGGGGTGTAGCTGAGAGGTAGAATGCCCCTGGATTCAATCCCCAGAACCACACAAACACACACATACAAAGGTAAATAAAAGTATAACTTGTTTCTTGTAATTTATTTCCTCACTCCAAATAAACATTTTACCGTCAAGCTAGAACATTATCACCATACCTCGTTTACCTAATTTTATACTTAAAATTTTTATGTAACCCAAGTTAGGCATTGTGGTTTATGCCTGCAATCCCAGTACTTGGGAGGCTGAGACAAGAGGATGGCAGGTTCAAGACTAGCATCAGGTATTTAGCAAGACTCTCAGGAACCTAGAGAGACACTGTTTCAAAACAAAGAATAAAAAGGGCTGGGGGTGTAGCTTGGAGGTAGAATGCCCCTAGGTTCAATCTCCAGACCACAAGAACAAATTTAGTAACCCAAAGGTTATAAAACTTCAGGACCCAAAACCCTTGATCTGCCACTGCCTATGAATTAAATGTTGATAGTAATTTTTTTTTGTTTGTTTAGTACTAGGGATTGGGCCCAGGGATATTCAATCTCCAAGCTACACCCAGGCACTGCTTATTTTTTGTTTTGAAACAGGATCTTAATAGGTTGGTGAGAGTCTCACTAGTTGCTGAGGCTGTCCTGGAATCTGCAATCCTCCTGTCTCAGCCTCCCAAGTATTGGAATTACAAGCGTGTGCCACTGTGCCTGGCTTTGCTCGTCATTTGTAGTGTTCCACATTACAGATAAGAACACCTGCATGCCGAAGTTAGCATAGTTAGCCATAGAGCCAAGATCCAACCCTGTCTCCGACTTCAAAGCTTATGTTTTCTTTACTATCCAAACTTATTTTTTTTCCCTCTCAGTACTGGAGATTGAACCCAGGGGTATTCTACCACTGAGCTACATCCCAGCCCTATTTATTTATTTCAGAACTGGGGATTGAACTCAGGGGCATTCCACCTCCGAGATACACCTCCAGCCCTATTTTTATTCTTTATTTGGAAATAGGTCTCACTAAATTGTGCAGGGCCTCACTAAGTAGCTGAGGCTGGCCGGGAACCTGCAATCCTCCTGTCTTAGCCTCCTAAGTACTAGAATTACAAGAGTGCACCACCATACCCAGCTTCTTTTATGTTTTATTTTGAAACAGGGTCTCACTAAGTTGCTGAGACTGGCCTCAAACCTGTGATCATCCTGTCTCAGCCTCCCAAGTATTGGAATTACAGATGTGTGCCACCATACTCGGCTCAAACCTATCTTTTTTCAGATACAAATTTATAATTAATTAATACACATTATAGTAATAATAGCAATCTTTGGGGGTATTAATAAATACTATTTCACTTATTTTTTATTTTTATTTTTTGATAATGGGGATTGAATCCAGGTGCATTCTACCTATGAGTTACACCCCAAGGGCTTTTTTTTAAATAAAGAGTTTATTTATTATTTTTTTTTAAATTTTAAAGCTGGGCATGGTGGCGCATGCTTGTAATCCCAGTATTTGGGAGGCTGAGACAGGAGGATCGCAGGCTCGAGGCCAACCTCAGCTACTTAGTGAGGTCTTCTGCAACTTAGTCAGACTCTGTTTCCAAATAAAGAATAAAAATAGGGCTAGGGGTTTAGCTCGGAGGTAGAATGCCTCTGGGTCCAATCCTCAGTACTGCAAAAAAAAAAAAATTAGTGCATTGTAGTTATTCATGATATTAAGATTCATAGTGATACATTCATATATGCACATAACATTATTTATCTATTTTCTTCCCCATAACTCCCCTTGCCCTTCCCTCCTCCTTTTCCTGATTCCCTTCTGCTACTCTTTTGGCCTCTCTCCTATTTTTATGAAGTCCCTTTTCTTTCCTTCTTTCTCTCTGGCTTCCATATATGAGTGAAAACATGTGACTCTTGATTTTCTGAATCTGGCTTATCTCTCTTAGCATGATATTGCCTAGTTCCATCCATTTTTCTGCTAATTACATAATTTTGTTCTTCTTTGTGGCTGAATGAAACTCTATATATCACATTTTCTTAATCCATTCACCTGTTGACAGACACCTAGGTTGGTTTCATAACTTGGCTATTGTGATTGTGCTGCTATAAACAGGGGTATACATGAATAACTATAATATTCTGCCTTTACTTCTTTTGGAAAGGCACAGAGAAGGGGTATTGCTGGGTCATATGGTGATTCCATTCCTAGTCTTTTTTGGGGGGCCAGGGGTTGTACTGGGGACTGAATCAAGGGACATTCCACATATGAGCCACAATCCCAGCCCAATTTTCATTTCCTATTTTGAAAGAAGATCTCACCAAGTTGCAGAGGGCCTTCTTGAGTTGCTAAGCCTGGCCATGAACCGTAAATCCTCCTGTCTCAGCCTCCCAAGCACTAGAACCACAGACATGTACTCACGCTCAGCCATTCCTAGTCTTTTGAAGAACCTCCATACTGTTTCTTTCTTTTTTTTTTTTTTTTGCGGTACTGGGGGTTGAACTCAGGGGCATTCTACCTCCGAGCTACACCCCCAACCCTATTTTTTATTCTTTATTTTGAAACCGAGTCTCACTAAGTTGCGGAGGGCCTCACTAGGTAGCTGAGGCTGGCCGCGAACCCGGATCCTCCGGTCTCAGCCTCCCGAATGCTGGGATTACAAGCATGCGCCACCACGCCCGGCTTCCATACTGATTTCTATAGTGGTTGTACTAATTTACAATTCCACCAACAGAGTGTAAGTGTTCTGTTCCCCCACATCCTTGCCAGCCTTTATTATTTGTATTCGTGATGATTGTAATTATCAAGGATGTTAAACATTTTTTTTTCATATATTTGTTAGCTATTTATATTTCTTCTTTGGGAAAATGTCTATTTTAGTTCAATCGCCCATTACTTGGTTGGGTTGTTTTGGTGTTAAGGTTTTTTTTTGTTTTTTTTTTTTTTTAGCTTTTATTTTGTACTGGTGTTTGAAACCAGGGGAGTTCTACCTTTGAGATATACACTAGCTCTATTTCATTCCTTATTTTGAAACAGGGTCTCATCTAGTGGCTGAGAACCTCACTAAGTTACAAGGCTGGCCTTGAAACCATGATCCTCCTATCCCAGCCTCCCAAGCACTGGGACCACAGGAATGCACCACTGTGCCCAGATGAGTTCTTTAAATATTTTGGATATTAATTCTCTGTCAAAGGAGGAGCTGGCAAAGATTTTTCCGCATTCTTTAGGCTCTCTTCACACTCTTGATTGTTTCCTTTTCTGTACAGAAGCTTTTTAATTTGATGTGATCCAATTTACTACTTCTTGCTTTTATCTCCTGAGCTTTAGGGTTTGTATTATGGAAGTTGCTGCCTATGTCGGTCTGTTGGAGAGCTTTCCTTTGTTCTTCTAGAAGTCACAAAAATTATGGTCTAATTCCTAGGTCTTTGATCCACTTTGAGTTGATTTTCGTGCAGGGTGAGAAACAGGGATCTAGTTTTTTTCTACATATGGATATCTAGTTTTCCTAGCACCAACTCTTTTTTTCTTTTTTTAATTGGTGCATTGTAATCATACATCTTTGTTAGGTACAAACTGATAAAGGCATACAAGCACACATTTCTCATTTAACCCTACTCCAATTCCAGCCCCACTCCCTCGCCCTCCCTCCTTCTCAGGTTCAGATTAGTGATTCACTTTGATATATTTGTGAAAGTACATCATGTGCATTAGGGTGTCCCCCCTTCTCAACCCCCCCCATCCATCTCCTTCAGTTAAGTCAACTTCTTTCTTCACCTAAGGTTTCTCCTTTTTCACCTGGAGTCCCTCTTATACCCAATTTTCTCCCTAGCTTCCTCATATTAGGGAGAGCATACTATTTTTTACTTTTTGTGACTGACTAATCTCACTTAACATAATGTTTTCCAGTTGCATCCATTTCCCTGCAAATAACATGATTTTGTTCTTCTTTATGGCTGAGTAAAATTCCATTGTGTACATATCCCATAGTTTTGTAATCCATTCATCTGTTGATAGACACCTTAGCTGGTTCTATAGTTTGGCAATTGTGAATTGTGCAGCTATAAACATAGATACACATGAGTCGGTGTGATAGTTTGGTTTCCATTCTTTTGGGTAGATACCCAGAAGTGGTATTGCTGGATCATATGGTAGGTTCATTCCCATTCTTCTGAGGATCCGCCATACTGTTTTCCAAAGTGGTTGCACTAATTTGCAATCCCACCAACAATGTATTAGGGTTCCCACTTCTCTACACCCTTGCCAGCATTTGTTGTTGTTCCTGTTTTTGATGATTGCCATTCTGATTGGGGTTAGGTGAAATCTCAAGGTAGTTTTTTTTTGTTTTTGTTTTTTTTTTGGTACTGGGGATTGAACTCAGGGGCATTCTACTTCTGAGCTATACCCCCAGCCCTGTTTTTTATTCTTTATTTTGAAACAGGGTCTCACTAAGTTGTGGAGTGCCTCACTTGGTAGCTGAGGCTGGCTATGAACCCGGATCCTCTGGTCTCAGCCTCCCAAATGCTGGGATTACAAACGTGCTCAAGGTAGTTTTGATTTGCATCTCTCTGATTGCTAATGATGTAGAACATTTCCTCATACATTTATTGGCCATTTGTATTTCTTCTTTTGTGAAGTGTCTATTTAGATCGTTTGCCCATTTTTTGATTGGGTTATTTGTTTTCTTAGCTGTGATTTTCTTGAGTTCTCTGTATATCCTAGATATCAGTCCTCTATCAGAAGAGTAGCTGGCAAAAATTTTCTCCCACTCTGTGGGCTCCCTGTTGAGGGTCTTGATAGTTTCCTTTGCTGCACAGAAGCTCTTCAGTTTAATGCAATCCCATGTATTGATCTTCCTTTGAGTGCTTGTGCTTTCGGGATCTTGTTGAGAAAGTTTTTACCTGTGCCTATGTGTTGAAGTGTTGGCCCTATGCCCTCTTTTTTTTTTCAGGAACAAAAGACAGATATTTATTTAGGAAAGTAAGAGACTCAGGAAAACAGGTAAGCAGAGATCTTCTGAGTCTTGCCTCCTTAGTCCTTATATCCGAGGGGGTTGGCCTAGAAGTCTGGAACACAGGTATAGGTGGTCGTCCAAAAGAGGGTCCTCTATGCCCTCTTCAAGTAGGTGCAAGGTCTCTGGCCTGACTTCCAGGTTTTTGATACATCTTGAGTTGACTCTTGTGCAGGGTGAGAAAGTGGGGTTTATTTCCATTTTCCTGCATATGGTTAACCAGTTTTACAAATAGCATTTGTTAAAGAGGCTATCTTTTTTCAGTGTATGTTTTTGGCTCCTTTGTAAAAAAAAGTCAATTGACTATAAGTGTGTGAGTTTGTTTCTGAATCTTCTATTCTGCTCCATTGGTCTATGTATCTGTTTTTGTGCCAATACCATGCTGTTTTTATTACTGTGGCTTTGTAGTAGAGTTTGAAGTCAGGTATTGTGATGCCTCCTGCATGGTTCTTGTTGCTAAGAAGTACTTTGGCTATTCTGGGCTTCTTGTTGTTCCAAATGAATTTAAGGATTGATATTTCTATGTCTGTGAGGAGTGACCTTGGTAATTTAATGGGCATTGCATTGAATCTGTAGATCACTTTTGGGAGGATGGCCATTTTGATGATATATTTTTTTGCCTATCCAAGAGCATGGAAGATCTTTCCATCTTCTAAGGTTTTCATTGATTTCTTTTTTCAACTTTTTATAGTTTTCCTTATAGAGGTCTATTATCTCCTTGTATTCATAAGTATTTTATTTTTTTGGGTGCTATTGTGAGTGGAATTATTTTCTGGATTTCTTTTTCAGTGGATTTATGGTTGGCATACAGGAAAGCTTCTGATTTTTTTAAGATTGATTTTGTATCCAGACACTTTCCTGAATTTTTGATCAGTTCTGTAAACCTTTAGGTGGAGTTTGTGGATCTTTTAAGTATAGTGTCATGTAATCTGCAAAAAGGGATAGTTTTAGTTCTTCTTTTTGTATTTGTACTCCTTTGATTTCCTTCCCTTGCTTTATTGCTCTGGCTAGAGTATCAAGTACTATAGTGAACAGAAGAGGTGATAATGGACATCCTAGTCCTGTTTCTGTTTTCAGTGGGAACTCTTGCAGTTTTTCTCCATTTAATATGATGTTGGCTGTAGCACCATATTTTGAAAAGGTTGTCTTTTCTCCAAAATATATTTTTGGAACCTTTGTCAAGGATCTGCTGGCTGTATCTGTGTTAAATCAGGGATTTACAAAAAATGGAGAGGAGGGCAGGCATGGTGGCTCTCAATTGTAAGTAATCCTAGTACTTGGAAGGCTGAGACAAGAGGGTTGCAGATTTGAGGACAGCCTCAGCAAGTAGTGAGCCTCTCATCAACCCAGCAAGACTTTGTTTCAAAATAAAAACAAAACAGTGCTGGTTTTGTAGCTTGGAGATCGAATGCTCTCTCAGTACCAGAAAAATAAATAAAAGTGTGACGTTATCATAATCTATATTAGAAACAAGTTAAAACACAACTTCCAAGGTATGACATGGTGAACTATGGTGTTAGTTTACATTTGGGGGGTTTTCTTTCTTCTTTTTTTGTGGCACTGGGGATTGAACCCAGGGACATTCCACCTCCAAGCTATACCCCTAGCCCTATTTTATTTTTATTTCGAAACAAGGTCTCTTTAGGTGAATGAGAGTCTCACTATTTTCTGAGGCTGCCCTAAAACCTGAAATCCTCTTGTCTCAGTACTGGGATTATAAGCTTGCACCATCACGCCCGGATCTTCCTTGATTTTTTAATTAAAATTTTTAAACCTTAGAGTTTATACATAAACTGGTTTCCAACTTTTTATGACAAAGGACACATAAATCATAGTAAGTGATTTCTATTATCTTCTGTCCACTCTTACCATTTCTGTTCAACATTTTACTGTAGTTTCTAGCCAGGATAATGAGTTAAGAAAATGAAATAAAAGGCACCCAAGTATACAAAGATGAAGTAAAACTCTCTCTGTTCAAGGATGACATGATATTGAATACAAGGAACATACCAATGAATTACTAGAGCTAATAAACAAGTTCAGTGTGCATATAGGGAATAAAATAACATATAAAAATAAGTTGTATTTCAATACACTAGCAATTAACAATCTAAAAATGAAATTAAAAGACAATTCCACTGACAATAATATCAAAAAGAACAAAATACTTAGTAATAAATATCAAAAAAGAAGCACAAGACTTGTATATTGAAAACTATAAAACATCGTTGAAAGAAATTAAAGAAGACTTAAAGTGCTGTGCTTGGTGGCACACACCTGTAATTCCAGCTATGCAGGAGGCTGAAACAGGGAGATTGCAAGTTTGGGAAACATATTGAGACCATGTGTCAAAATAAAAAATGTAATGGTTAAGGGTATAGCTCAGTGGTAAACATCCCTGGGGTCAATCCCAAGTACCACAAGAATAAAGAAGATGATGACGAGAATGACTTAGAAATGACAAAGCATTCTCTGTTCATGGATTGGAACACACACACACACACACACACACACACACGGCTGGGAGTGTAATATATATATATAAATATATATATATATAAACATATATATATATATATATTGCCTCAGGCTTATGACTCGCAACCAAAGACATGGTGCAAAGAAAGCAAAGATTAAGTACACTTTTGGGAGAAATAGTGCGTATTCTTTGGTCTTAGAGTTGCCAGTGAGGGCCCATGGGCAACTGTATTAATACTGAAGAGATCCTTCCTTGCTGCCAGCAGGTCTTCTTTTAGTGACACCTTTTTCAACTATTTAGTAGACATTGACTATGTGCTGTCACTCTTAGATGCTGTCCCAAGGGCATGCATCTGGATCCTGTCAGTTTTTACCTTGCATCACAGAATGGAGTAGAACAGAGGACCCCTGGGTCAGCCTTTCTTCAGTCCAGTAAGATTTTCACCTGCACCTTTAAGTAGGGCAGGCAGAGATTGGAGTGTGTGTGTGTGTGTGGTGGGGTTGGAACTGAGTGTCTCACACATGTTATGAAAACATGAGCTATGCCCCTAGCCCTGAAATAAGCATTCCCAAGGTCTTTGAAAATAGTATTTGAGCAGGGCATGTTGGCTCATGCCTATAAGCCTAGTGACTCTTGAGGCTGAGGCAGGAGGATTGCAAGTTTGAGGCCAGCTTGGGCCACTTAGTAGTATCCTGTTTCAAAATAAAAAGGGCTAGAGATGTTACATTTTTCTCATTGTTCTTTTATCACTTCTTTCTACCTATTTCTTTTATTTTTCCTATCCTATGTCAAAGTCAATGGTGATCTCCTCTATCTTTATGACATAGCACAGCTCCCAAATCATCAAAACTGGCACTGATTTTGATTTCTTCATTTTGTGGTTCTGAGGATCGAACCCAGGACCTCACACTGGCTAGGCAAGCACTCTGCCATTGTGCTACATCCCTAGTCCTAATTTCTAAAGGCCTCAGAGGTAGTAGAAAGCACATGCTAAAACAGAACCCTGAACCTTGCAGCTTGGCAATCTCCAAAAGATTCAAGTAAGAGGAAGAGCATGCAAGAAAAGTTTGTTCAGTGAAAACTCATTTGTTCATTTATTTTTTTTTGAG
This sequence comes from Graphiurus murinus, assembly GCA_004027655.1. Lineage (NCBI taxonomy): Eukaryota > Metazoa > Chordata > Mammalia > Rodentia > Gliridae > Graphiurus > Graphiurus murinus. The sequence continues at coordinate 7,032 of PVLC010026391.1, read as the reverse complement.
GGGGGGATCCCCCAGCAAGGATAGCTTTATTTTGAAATGCCACATAGTTGGGCCCTAAGCACTCTTCCTGTCAAGGCTTGGTACTTTATACCTGCCTTCTCTCCCCTTTTCAACTCCTCAGCTCTTTGCACAGTCCTATCTAATGTATAAGTAGGTGTAATTTTAATGTATAAATAGATGTAATTTTCACTTGGTCACTGTGCGTCAACCCATTGACCGGTTTTGCAAGCCTAGAACAGTCTTCCAAACAGCTCCTGTTGTATTTAATGAATCCTTCAAGGGTTTTTCTATGCTGGATGTTGGCCATTCAGTGATCTTTCCAGGATCTATGTGAAAGGTTCGGGGAGGAAGGAGAGGATAGATGGTTCAACAGCAGTAGAGGCTTTATTAGGATAAAACCTGTGAAGGGGGGTCTCCAGTGAAAGATGGAGCCCATGTCCAATTACAGACTAGAAGCTTATATAGGTTGTTTAAGGGGGAGATTCTATGAGGCAAGAAAGAGCGGTGGTTAGCCATTGCTAGGGGGATTGTTAAGGGGAGTCCATTGGGTTTTTAGAGCTGGATTAAGCAAGGGGCTTCTCAGGCACATCTTAGACAAGACAATGGGGACATTTAGGTAAGAAGGAGGATGTGTGTATTTGAGTAAGACTTGGGAATTTTCTGGTCAGCAAAAGAGGCCTGCAAAATGACATATCTTCACCAGATGGAGTCACTTTTGGTTGAGACTCTAACACTATGCCCAACCCCTGCTGTCATTGTATATGTTCAACATATTGTATTGAGGTCTGGTGGAACTGGCATTTGTCAAAGGACAGTTTCAGGCTGTTATTTCAGTGATTTAGTAATATAAGGAGCCATTGTTTCTCTCCTCCAAAGTTCTGCCAAATATAGTTATGGTATCTAAACAAACAAGTACTTCCAAGTAATTCTTATCATTAATTGCTTTCTTTTCTTTTTTCTTTTTTGTCTGTTTTATTTTGAAGTCCTGAGGTTGGAGCTTAGGGCCTCACACATGCTAGGCAAGCGTACCACCAGTAAACTATATTGCCAGTGTACCAGTTACTTATTCCATCAAATTCTGGAAGGTATCTGGGGTTCAAAAGATGTGAGGAATCTGGGCGTGGTAGCACACACTTGTAATTCCAGTACTTGGGAGGCTAAGACAGGAGGATCGCAGGTTCACAGACAGTCTCAGCTACTTAGTGAGGTCCTCGGCAACTTAGTAAGACAGACCTTGTTTCAAAATAAAGAATAAAAAATAGGGCTGGGGATGTAGCTCCGAAGTAGAATGCCCCTGGATTCAATCCCCTGTAAAACACACACACACACACACACACACACACACACACACATACACACACACACACAATGTGTAGAACAGGCTCTCACATGTGTAAAACTTCATGGAGCAGGTGAACGCTGTCTTTCTTTTGCTCCAGTCACCTATAGGGATTTATTTATTTATTATTTATTTTTGTGTTACTGGGGATTGAACCCAGGGGCATTCTACTTCTGAGCTACACCCAGTCCTATTTTATTCTTTATTTTGAAACAGGGTCTCACTAAGTTGTGGAGGGCCTCACTAAGTAGCTGAGGCTGGCTCCGAACCTGCGATCCTCCTGTCTCAGGCTCCCAAATAATGGGATTACAAGTGTGTGCCACCACGCCTGGCTACCTATAGGGATTTAATAATAGCACTTATCAAACACAGCACTGGAAATTATGGATTCCCTACCATGCAGTCTAGAGGTTAGTTTGAACATAGAACTCTCTCTTTCTGATCTTTCTGAAGTGAAGACAGATAATAGAACACCAACATTGCTCTTGTCTTGAATCTGCCATCTCCTACTATAAGCTTTCCTTCTTTCCTTTATATATTCATCTATTCAGCTAAATAGTAGTTCTTAACCATGACTGTATATATCATTTATGAAGCTTGTTATAAAACATCTATCTCTAGGGCATGGTTGATTGAGACAGGAGGATCTCAGGTTTGACACCAGCCTCAGCAACTTAGCAAGACCCTCAGCATACTAAGCTGGGCGTGGTGGCGCACGCTTGTAATCCCAGCATTCGGGAGGCTGAGACCGGAGGATCCGGGTTCGAGGCCAGCCTCAGCTACCTAGTGAGGCACTCCGCAACTTAGTGAGACTCGGTTTTAAAATAAAGAATAAAAAATAGGGCTGGGGGTATAGCTCGGAGGTAGAACGCCCCTGAGTTCAATCCCCAGTACCGCAAAAAAAAAAAAAAAAAAAAAAAAAAAAAGACCCTCAGCAACTTAGTAGACCTTGTTTCAAATAAAAAAATAAAAAGGGCTTGGGATGTAGCTTGGAGGTAGAATACCCCTGGGTTCAATCACCAGTACCCTTCCACTCCAGTCTATCCCTTGGGCTTGGGGTATAGTTTGGTGGTACAACACTTACCTAGAATGGGTTCAATCTCTACAAACACACACACACACACACACACACACACACACACACACACACACAAACACACACATACACACACCCCTATAATCCCAGTATTTGGAAGGCTCTTACAGGAAGATCACAACTTTAAGGGCAGTTTTATCAATTTAGGGAGACCCTCTTTCAAAAATAAATAAATAAATAAGTAAAAAGGGCTGGGGATGTAGTTCAGTGATAGAACACCCCTGAGCTCAATCCCCAATACTGCAATCTCCCCCTCCCCAAAATAAAACAAGTATCTATCCCATAGAAGACCAATGGCTTTTCATAAGATAGTGCACCAGAGTGGCTGTTAGCTAAATTTCCCAAACAAAGGACCTCGGTAATTAATTCAGTTTCCTCCAGGTAATCAGTTTTGGAGAATAAAGGATACAAAGGTTCAAAGAAAGACAGATTAGATCAAATATAAATTTTATATTAGTACCTTCAGGGGTTTGCAACCACCTACTCCATTGTTTTGCAACTTTCTCCTGCAGCAGTTCCTGCCTCTCTGAAAGTTTCCTTTGTTTCTTGGGATTACAGGAAGACTCAATCACCAGTCTATATTAGGAGGCATTGTCCCCCACCCCAGTAGGTCCAGACAGCATGCTGTAACAGGCCCTTTGATATTGTGGTTTTGTTGTACATTATAATAGATACTTGTATAATAGATAAGATGTAATAATAATCTTACTGAGTGCATATTATATTCCAGATCCTGCACTAAGCACTTTCTATGCAGGAGCTCATTGAATTCTTATGAGTCTGAGAAAAATACTTTGTCCCAGAAAGGCTAACTTCCTCAGAGTCACAAAGATAGTAGCATAACCAGGATTTAGGTCTTGTCTGGCTTCAGAGTCTGTGTTCATAACCATGCCTGGTGGTAGCTATAATTAGATAATAAGAATTGATCTCACTATAGATGTAAGGGCTCTGAAAAAAGTGGGTAGAGTATTTATTGAGTGTGGTCTGTCACCATATTGCTTAGAGCAGGTTCCTAGAGGGATATCTATTAATGAAACATCATCATCATCATCATCATCATTTCTATTACTATTATTTTTCTTAGTAGTAGCTAACAAATATCTCCATCATATAATCAACAAATATTCATTGAATGCTTTGTATGTGTCAAGCAGTGGACAAGGTTTTGGGGTCACAAAATTAAGTGAAAACATACTGTGTGCCTTGCTTTCTTGGTGCTTATAATTTTGTGGGGGAAATACACATTCAATAATCACATCGCTGGATACAGTGGCATACACCAGTTATCCCAGTACTTGGGAGGCTGAGACAGGAGATTTGAGGTCAGTCTCAGCAACTTAGTGATACTCCCAGCATCTTAGCAAGATCCTGTTTCAAAATTAAAAAAGTAAAAAGGGGCCAGGCATGGTGGCGCACACTTGTAATCCCAGTACTTGGGAGGCTGAGGCAGGAGGATCACAGGTTCGAGGACAGCCTCAGCAAGTAGTGAGACTCATCAACTTATTGAGACCCTGTTTCCAAATAAAAATAAAATAGGCCTTGGAGTTAGCTTGGAGGTAGAATGCTCCTAAGTTCAATCCCTAGTACCACCATAAATATATAAATAAATAAAAAAAGGGATGGGGGTGTATCTCAGAGGTAGGATAATTCTCCTAGGTTCAATCCCTAGTAGAGGATTGAAAAAAAATCATAATCATACCAATGACTATGTAATTACAGAAATAAGTGATCAAAAGGGGAAAAAACATGATTCTTTGGGTGTAAGTAATTAAAGAATCTGAAATGGATGGTGGGGTGGGATAGGGAAGGCTTCCCTGAAGAAGGGAGGCAAGGGTGAGTTGGAATGAACTAGGTGAGTCGAGGTAGAGTGGGAGTTGAATTGCACCCCTCAGGGAGGGAGGGAATTTTTTTTTGTGTGGTACTGGTGATTGAACCCAGGAGCATTCTACTTCCAAGCTACACCCCCAGCCCTATTTTTTAATTCTTTATTTTGAAACAGGGTCTCAGTAAGTTGTGGAGTGCCTCACTAGGGAGCTGAGACTGGCCGCAAACCCAGATCCTCCAGACTCAGCCTCCCAAATGCTGGGATTACAAGCGTGCACCACAATGCCCGGCAGGGAGGGAAACAGAATTGGCCTATGTACTAAGTATTTGGTCTCCAACCTAAGAGCAGTGCGAAAGCAATGAAAGGTTGTAAGGAAAGATCTGTCATCATCAAACTTAATTTTTTTTTTGTGGTACTGTGAATTGAATCCAGGAGTGTTCTACCTCTGAGCTACACTCCCAGTCTGCTTTTAAATTTTAAAACAAGGTCTCGCTAAGTTGCTGAGGCTGGTGTTGAACTTGTGATTCTCCTGTCCTGGCTTCTTAAGTACTAGGATTACAGGTGTGCACCACCACACCTGGCTCAGATTTACATTTTGTGTGTGTGTGTGTGTGTGTGTATGTGGTACTGGGGATTGGATCCAGGGGCATTCTACTTCCAAGCTCTACCCTCAGTCTTTTTTATTTTTTGTTTTGAAACAGGGTTTCACCAGGTTGCTGAGAGCCTTGCTAAGTTGCAGAAGTGGTCCTTGGAATTGGTGATCCTCCAACAGCCTCCCCAAGTACTGGGATCACAAGTGTGCACTAACATGCCCAACTCATATTTACATTATAATAAGTTGATGCTGGGGAACCAAAGTAGAAGTGAAAGGACTAGTTAGCAATAATCTGGGTTAGAAATAGTGACTTGGACCAGGGTGGTGTCAATGGAGATGGAGATGAATTTTAGAGGTGATGAATAAGAAGATGTGGGGTGGAAGGGTAGTGGTGTCCTTTAATCTTCACAGGGACGGATGAGGGAGGTGTTACTGATGTAGGATAAAAGAAATAAGTAGGTAGAAAGGAGACAAATGGGAAGGAAAAGTAAAAATATCACTTTAATATAAAAAAACCTGGAACTGAAGCGCTTCAGCCTGTACTCCACCCCTTAGAAGTTTTTTAGGAGATCCCATACCCTAATCCCCTGAAGCCCTGCCCCCACCTGAGATTCAGGGCCAAGGACACCTGAGATTCTCGGCCAAGGTCAGATCCATCTTGAAACCTGAGGAAGAGGAGGATCCAACTTGGGACGCCCACCTATCGCCCACCTATACCTGAAGAAGGAGGAGGTCCAGACTGCTTCTGTGCCCACCCCTCTTAAAAGCTTATAAAAGAAAGCCCCTTCCTCACGCTCTCTGTCTTGCCCTCTTGCTCGCGTGGCCAGGAAGATATCCGCTCACCTGTTTTCTCCCAGTTCCTTACTTTCCTAAATAAATTCCTGCCTTTTGTTCCTGACTGGCACGTGTTAAAATTCTTTTTATCACGGAGGCCAAGGACCCACGAGTGGGACCGTGTTATCCCACAACATTATTATTTTTCTCTTTTACTGATAAGGAAACTGAGTCTTAGCATTGCTTTGGAAAAAACTCTACAGGCTTCATAGGGCTCTCAAGATACTATATAACCTGGGACCTGTTGACCCCTGCCATTACCCCCCAATACTCTGTGCTCTAGCTACAGTCACTTTTCAGTTCCTTGATATGCCAAGTTCCTTCTAGTCTTAGAGCCTTTTCACCTGCTGTTCCTCTGATCTGAAATACTTTTCTCCTCTATGTTTGGCTCACCCTTTCTTGGGAGAAACGTCTGATCCATCAGACTGAGTTAGGCCTTCAATATATTTGCTTTCATAGCACTGATTACAATTGTGTCTAGTTTATTTCTCTCTCTCTTTCTCGAGTGTGTGTGTGTGTGTGTGTGTGTGTGTGTGTGTGTGTGTGTGGTGTACTGGGGAATGAACACAGGGCACTCTACCACTGAGCTAGCTACACCCCAGAACTTTTTTATCTTTTATTTTGAAACAGGGTCTTGCTAAATTACCCCACATTGGCTTCGAACCTGTGATCCTCCTGTCTCGGCCTCTTAAGTACTGGAATTACAGGCATGTGCCACAGCACCAGACTCCCAGCTCCCATCTCCCAGAACTTTTTTTTTTTTTTTTTTTTTTTTTGCGGTACTGGGGATTGAACTCAGAGGTGTTCTACCTCCGAGCTATACCCCCAGCCCTATTTTTTATTCTTTATTTTGAAACCGGGTCTCACTAAGTTGCGGAGTGCCTCACTAGGTAGCTGAGGCTGGCCACGAACCCGGATCCTCCGGTCTCAGCCTCCCGAATGCTGGGATTACAAGTGTGCGCCACCACGCCCGGCTAGAACTTTTTAATTATATTTTGAAACAGGGTCTTGCTAAATTGTGCACACTGACCTCGAACTTGTGATCCTCCTGCCTCAGCCTCCCAAGTGCTTGGGATTTCAGGCATGTGCAACTGCACCCAGCTTAAATAGCTATTAAGTGACTGATCCAAGATGAACTGAATTTAGCTAATGGTAGAACTCAAGCTCTAACCACCATCCTAGATTGCCACTATTCTTGGTCACAATGGAACCATGTCAAAGGTCATACAGCAATTTCTAGGGAACATGCATTTTTTCCCCCTCCCCTCCTCTCATCTCCTTGTCTCTTTCCCCCCTTTCTTTCTTTTTTTTTTTTTTTTTTTTTTTTTTTTTTTTTTTTTTTT
>PVLC010026390.1:0-22764 GCA_004027655.1 Graphiurus murinus | reverse complement strand
TATCTCCAGGCTCTTAGCTGCTAAGATGTTTATTTGTTCAGTGTTATATAGTTTTCTTTATCCTATTCTTCCACATAATTAAATATTTTCTCTGATCTGGGGACCTGATTAATATTTAAGCAATATATATTTTATGTCTCTGATAATATTCTTTTTATTGACTATAGTTAATGCACCATAGATTATAAATTTATGATAAGAAGAGGGTAACGTCTATTTATTTGCATGTAGTTTCTAAAATGTACTTCTTCAGTTTGTTAATGGAAAATGGAAAAAAATATATTCAGAGTGATTAAAGTCAGTATGAAGACATATTTTAATTATTACATATATTAATTTGATATTTTTCTTGTTTTTGTGGTACTGGGGATTGAACCCAGGGGAATTCTACCACTGAGCAAAATCTGTAGCCTTCTTTTACTTTTTATTCTGAGGCAGTCTTGCTATGTTGCAAAGGCAGGCCTCAAACCTACAATCCTCCTGCCTCAGCCTCCTGAGTATCTGGATTACTGATATGTTCCACTGTGCCCAGAATTTTCTCTGCTTTGTGATTCCCAATTCAACAAAATATTTGTATTTTTCTAAACAGTGATTTTTAAAAATATAAAATCAATTTCTACTATACTATTGTGCAAAAACTTTCTCTAAATCTATAATATACTAGAATTGCTTACTTTTCTGATCCCATAAATCTTAGGATAGAGTTCAGAAGTTATTCAGTTTAATTCTATGTATAAATCTTTAACCTCTTTGACAAAATCCCTTCCAGATGAACATACAGTGTATGCTCACATACATACAAGAATAATTGTGTAATGGAAGGCCCATTCAATTTTTGCCCTGAGACAATTGTCAGAAAATGTCATCTTTAATTGAAACTACCTTCTGCCTCACTCTCTATACCACTGCTTTTAATTCAGCACTGAAATGCACAAAAATATTTTTGTCTCAGTCCCATCTCTAACTCCAGAAAATCAGTAGCAAGTTTTACTGGCTAGAAAACCATGCTGCTCTGATGGAAGAACAAGTAAGAGACTGACATACAAACTTGACACCCATCTTGTGGATAGTGGTCAGAAAGAGTTTGGCTTATTCCTTCACCTCAGAGGATTATCCAAGACAGGGAGAGCTGAATGAGAACCAAAACTCTCATCCAATAAAAGACTTTGGGTGTGTTCTTTATCAATATCCTACTCTGACCTCATGGAATCTTCATCTACCAATCTTTTTGGACTATAAATTAAAAGAAAACAGTAAATTTGTCATGAGTTGTACAAAATGCCTAGAGCATATTATTAATTTGATAAATATACTTATTAGATAAAAAGTCTCTCTCTCTCTCTCTCTCTCATCATAAACATCTCTAACCTCCAGTGAAGAAACAGAAAAGTAACTTTTCTATAATGAAAAGAAAGCTAAGAAATCACAGAACAAAGAAGATATCCCTTCCCTGTTTAATACCAGATCAACCATACTCCATCCTATAGTATTTTGAAATGCACATAGGAGTATAAGTATCCTCACAAAATGTATTGTGACTTCCTAACCCAAAAAGAGACATATAGTGGCCCACTATAGAAAAAAAAAATTTAGTTAGTAACTCTCATGCACTGTATCACATTTATATATGTGCGTATTTATTTATTTATTTATTTATTTATTTATTTATTTATTTATTGTGCTGAAAATCAAATCCAGGCCTCCATAAACGGTAAGTGGTAAGCAAGGGCTCCACTACCAAGCTACAATTCCCTCTCTATGATCACCTTATTTAATAAAGCCAATCAACTGAAGGATTTGCTGATGGTATGGGTAAATATAACCCCTATACAATTAATAAATAAATAGCATGTCAAGAGAAAGGACAGGAAGAAATGTAGGACATGCAGTTTTCCATGAATTTTTATTTATATTAATTAGTAATGAATATCAATTTTCTCCTAAAAATATTTAACCAGAGCCTGATGACAGTAACATATATGTAAATGTGAACACAGCTGTGCTGTATTCTTATACCTATGTAACATAGAAAACAGTGCATTTTGGTCATATCTCCCATTTCAGAAAAATAATGTGTACAATTTAAATTAAGTGTGTACCCAAAAGTCATATTGCTTGGTTTCATGGAATTCTCTGTCTGGTAAGTGATACAGAATACAATGTAAAGTAATTTTCAAAAGATAGGACAAAGAAGGCAAGCTATGGGAACAGGGACTGCACTCCAAGTCTGGAATCCTCTTCATTCTTGAGCTCAAGAAAAAGTAATGATGGCCATTTAAACTCCAGGGGGCCTCCCCAGTGTTCTCATCTGAGACATCAGGGATGGGTGCTATAATCCTAAGTCATATTAAGGATGTAGAAGTCTGTCTTTATAAAACTTACATATAACATATGTGCTTTACAAATAAAAACAATTTTTATTCCTTAAGTTTTGCTTTGTATACAGTTTAAATAAAAATATCAAGCCGGGCGTGGTGGCGCACGCTTGTAATCCCAGCATTCGGGAGGCTGAGACCGGAGGATCCGGGTTCTTGGCCAGCCTCAGCTACCTAGTGAGGCACTCCGCAACTTAGTGAGACTCGGTTTCAAAATAAAGAATAAAAAATAGGGCTTGGGGGTATAGCTCGGAGGTAGAATGCCCCTGAGTTCAATCCCCAGTACTGCAAAAAAAAAAAAAAAAAATATTAAGTGAGGTTAATAATAACAAATTGAGTACTAACACACATTTGGCATCTGGTTAGTTAACATTTCTTGACTCCCTCAAGCTAAAAATCAGTGTATCTCTGGTGTTGAAAATGATAAAATCAATAAATTGAGTGAGTGAGACCCAATCTACCAAATGATCTAGGATCTCCTGAACTCCATTCACAGATCCTTTCTAGAATGTTAACAGAAATGCTTGTTCTTGTTTGTACTATGAAGACTGACTATTTCCAGACCCCCACGATGGCAGAGACTGTAGCCCTTGTCAAACGTTCCTTCTCTACCACTACATCTTCCAGTGCACGTGTATATATGTCTGTATGTATGCATGCATGTAGGTATGTATTGAGTACTGGGGATTGAATGCCTGGTGTTCAAACACTGAGCTATATCCAAAGCCTTGTTCTGTTTTTTATTTTGAGACAGGGTCTTGCTAAGTTGTCCGGTTTAGCCTTAAGCATACAATCTACCTCATAACTACACTCCCGCCCCTTTTTATTTGTTATTTTGAAATAGGGTCTTGCTAATTTACCACACTGTGGCCTCTAACCTACAACCCTCCTGTCTCAGCCTCCCAAGTACTGATATAGGTGTGGACCATCTGGGCGGATGATTCTTTAAAACGAGGCTTGCATGCTTTTAAAATTAATGAATCATAAGCATGAGTTGGAAATGTCGTCTCTCTACTCATTTCAGTTGGTATAACCTGGTGTTAAGGCAGTGAATGTTACTTCAGAACTTTCTGAGCATAAAAATCCAAGATTTTGATTGCTCTGGGTCTTTTTTTCTTTGTTTAAAGTGATTATTAACTAGTTTTAAGATAGTCCTGTATCATATAATAATTGTCAGTGGGCAGACATTGAAACTGGTGAGAAATCTTCATTTTCATGCTGTTTTCTAAGACCTTAATTCATGATCTCCACTAGAAGATGCTTTCACAGATACGGTTTCACTTACTCATGGGTCATGAGATGAATTTATGGCTCTGGTTTATATCTTTACTGGTGCCTGATGTTAATTCTACCAGCCAACTGATGGAACTTAAAACATTTTCTTGTTAAAATGATTCATCAGAGGTCTTACACTGCAGCATCAATCAAAAAAAACCCCATCTGTTCTAACAGGAAATTTTGTAGTTTAAAGTTTCTTTCTGAAAGTTTAGTGAGACATCTAGATTACACTTGTCACCATCTGCATAATATTGACATAGATTATAGTATCAATATTAGTCCTTATTACATATAAGGTAAAGGGGTATAATTATATGTGTATATAATGATAATTCTAGACCTTTATTTATTTATTTATTTATTTATTTATTTATTTATTTATTTATTTTGCGGTACCAGGGATTGAACTCAGGGGCGTTCTACCTCCGAGCTATACCCCCAGCCCTATTTTTTATTCTTTATTTTGAAACCGAGTCTCACTAAGTTTCGGGGTGCCTCACTAGGTAGCTGAGGCTGGCCGCGAACCTGGATCCTCCGGTCTCAGCCTTCCAAATGCTGGGATTACAAGCGTGCGCCACCATGCCTGGCTAATTCTCGACCTTTAAATAACTGAAATGAATTCAAAAGCATTCACAGTCTAACATTTTGACCCAACTGTACAGTTTGTGGAGTTTTTTTGGAATTTCTTACTTCAAATTTAATACCTAAAATGTTCCATCCTTTCAGAATGTGCCCTTTAGCAGTCTCACCAATGATTACCTGGGAGAAAATTTGGTGCATCTGAGGTAAGAATTAAACAGTACCACTCAGAGTTCAAGATATTAGACCTAAAATGAAAGAAGATAACAAATACATGACTTTTCAATGCAGGATGTATCAGTTAGAATCCTTTTAGTGTCACACTCATTCAAAATTGCTTAAGCAGAGCCAGGTATGGTGGTGCACACCCGTAATCCCAGTACTTGGGAGGCTGATACAGGAGGGTGTCAGGTTCAAGACTAGCTTTAGAAAATTAGTGAGCCTCTCAGCAAACTAGTCAGACCCTGTTTCAAAATAAAAAAGGGCTTGGCATGTAGCTCAGAGGTAGAATGCCCCTGGGCAGAAAGGAAAGAGAGGGAGGAAGGGAGGGAAGAAGGAAGGAAGGAAGGAAGGAAGGAAGGAAGGAAGGAAGGAAGGAAGGAAGGAAAGAAAACTGTGTAATCAATAAGGAACTATGACCTCATATGGTAAGAATATTAGGTGGGAGTTTCCAGAATTCATTGGCATCATGAAATCCTCAGTCAATTCTTCTAATCTTTCTATGTAGGTGTCCTCACTCTGTCAGATGATGTACTTAGATAAGACTTCTTGATGTCAAGAAAAATTCTCACCATCTCACCTTCACCAAACATCTAGATGATGAGAGGCACCTTTAAAGAGAATGAAAGTCATTGCAGAAGCCCTTGGGTAATGTTCTCAAAACTGTACTTGTATAGAGTTACACGAAAAAATCTTTCCTAAATCAATCAAGGTAGAGAGAAGTCTATGTGTCATAAGCTTCAACAGTGAACAATCACTCTCTAGCTAAGTCTAAGGGGCCACCTGATGCCTGTCCTTAGATTAATGAAGGAAAGCTGGGTAAGGAGGCCTATTGGCAGGCCACCAATAGTGCCTGCTGTAGATAGAATTGTTTCAAAGTATCCATAAATAAATACCAGGAACAATGTGAAGAGAGGAAATATGGAATGAGAATGAGGCTTTGCTCTGAGTGCCTGAGGAAGAATTTTGATACTGTTTTTCATTTGCAAGAATATTACATTTTTCTTATTGGCTATTCCTTTCAATCATTAATATTGCAAAATTATTAGTAAATTATAGATATTAAGACTGAACATTTAAAGAAAATACCACTTTAATCTTGAAAGACTGGAGAATATATAGAATGAGATAAAATAATGCTTTTAGGGATTCTTAAAAAGACAAAGGGTATACTGAAATATCCATATCTCAGGTAAAAAGTTAATAAATAATGTTAAAATATTGGGATAATAAATAGTTTCTGTTGCACTATAAATGAAAGGAAATGTTTAGAGCACACTGAAATGATATTATTAAAGTTCTATCAATGTTTGTTTGTTTGAATGGAGATTCAAAATTAACACTATCATCAATTAAATTGTTATGAAAGAAACTAATTTGTTTTAATTTAAAGGATAAGTTTTAGGTCCATATGTTTTAGCCCACAAATTATAAACAGTTTTTACTATGAAAGAGTAATGCTATAGTTAATAATTTTGCTTAATAATTACCACAGTAATATTTAGACATTTAAAAGTGAGTAGGGGATTCAGTAAAAGAAAAATATCTTCTTTATACAGTTCCTTAGATTCTGACACATTTATTATTAATGTGGCTAAAGCTTAGCTTGAGTCACAAGCAGACTTGTCTGACTGTTACCTCTTGAAATTACCCAAAGGGCATCCTGCAGGCCAGTAGACTAAGCTCTGGGGACATAATTGTGGTGCTGTTTGAAAAACAGATGACTAAGATTGACTCATTTGGAAACTTCTTACTGTCTACCACTATAGAAAATATCCTATCACCTTTTATTTTCTAGCTCTTCAACCTTAATGCCTTTGTATTTAATGCCAGAGGATAGGAGATAAGACTTTCAATCTATTCAAATTGTGTTGCACAGTTTGAGCATTTGATTTAGATGAGTCATAGACTAGGTACTTATTGTTGTAAGACAGATAATGTGAAAGTGGTAATGAAGTTGTCTTAATGTCTAGAGAAATCTTATTTTAATCCTCTAGAGTATTAAGTAAATTTTCCCCTTGGATTCAAAAATAGGTCACACAATTCCACCTATTCCAGAAGATTTAATACAAGGGAGAAAATAATGAAATACAGCTGTGCCTTTACTTAAACATTAACCCTTAATTGGTTACTATCTCAAAAAAATTAAACAGAACTTTTTTTAGTTTACATTTTTTTTATTGGTACATTGTAATTATGCATCTTAATGAGATACAAGCTGCCCACAGCACTCATTTAACCCTTCCTAATTCTCACCCCATTCCCTCCCCTTTCCCTCCTCATGTTGTTCTGCTTAGTGATTAACTTTGATATGTTTGTGAAAGTACATCATGTGCATTATGGTGTCCCTCCCACCTCCAATCACCTTCAGTTATGTCACCTTCTTTGCTCATCAGTGGTTTCTCCTGCTTTGTAGAGAGTCCCTCCTATGACCCACTTTCTACCTAGTTTCTGCATATTAGGGATAGCAGTCAATTTTTTACTTTTTGTGACTGACTAATCTCACTTAGCATGTTAACCAGTTCCATCCATTTCCTTGCAAATGACATAATTTTGTTCTTCTTTATGGCTAAGTAAAATTCCATTGTGTACATATTCCATAGTTTTGTAATCCATTCATCTGTTGATGGACATCTTGGCACATTCTATAGTTTGGTAATTGTGAATTGTGTGGCTATCAACATAGATATGCATGTCTATTAGTCTCATTAGTCTCATAGATTGGTTTCCATTCATTTGAGTAGATACTCAGAATTGGTGTTCTGGATCAGATGGTAAGTGCCTTCCCATTCTTCTGAGAATCCTCTACACTGTTTTCCAAGGTGGTTGCACTAATCTGCAATCCCACCAATGATGTAATATAGGTTCCTCTTCTCCACATACTCATCAACATTTGTTGTTGCTTGTGTTTTTAATGATTCTAATTGGGATTAGGCGAAATCTCAAGATAGTTTTGATTTTCATCTCTCTGTTGTGATGTTGAACATTTTTTCATAGATTTATTGGCCATTTGTATTTCTTCTTTTGTAAAGTGTTTATTTAGTTAAGTTGTCCTTTTGTTTTCTCAGTGGTGAGTGTCTTGAGTTGTCTGTAGATTCTAGATATTAGTCCTCTATCAGAGGAATAGTTGGCAAAATTTTTCTCCTCTTCTTTCAGCTCTCTTTTGAGGTTCTTGATAATTTTCTTTGCTGCACAGAAGTTCTTTTGTTTAATGCAATCTCACTTATTGATCTTCCTTTTAAATTCTTGTGCCTTTGGGGTCTTATTGACAAAGTTTTTACCTGTACCTATGTATTGAAGTTTTGGACCTATGCCCTCTTCAAATAGCTGCAAGGTCTCTAATCTAATTTCCAGGTCTTTGATCCATCTTGAATTGACTTGTGTAGGATGAGAAAGTGAGGTTTATTTCCATTTTCTGCATATGGTTAATCACTGTTTCCAAAGTCATTTGTTGAAGAGGCTATCTTTTTTCCAGTATATGTTTTTGCCCCTCTATACTTATTTTTATTCCCAATTTCAACCTTTCATTTAATGGAGATTGATATGGTTGCATGAGCCTAGATAGTTTTTTCAAATTTCAGACATCAAATATTTGGCTCCATTGGCCCCATAAATATGCACTTACTGGTCATATCACACATATCAAAGTATTGTCTCATATAAGGTTAAAATGTGTCCTTGGTCTTCATGAAAGGACTCTCATTATACAAAGAAAATTTGGTTAAAATGGTAGTCCCCAAGTTAGACCTGTAATCCCAGTGTTTGGGAGACTAAGACAGTTGAATTGTAGGTTGAAGCCAGTTTCCGCAGCTTAGCAAGACCTTGTTTCAAAACAAAACAGAACAGAATGACAACAACAAAACATAGAAAGGACTGTACTTTAGAGGTAGAATTCTCCTGGGTTCCTTCCCAAGTACCAAAAAAAAAAAAAAAAAAAAAAAGAGGAATGGTTTATTTTGGCTCATGGTTTCAGAGATTCTGTCCCTGGTGGATTCTTAGCACAGCTTTTGGGCCTGTGTTGAGGCAGCACATCAACCAGGAACACATGGTGGAGCATGCTGCTTACCTCATAGTGATAGACAAGTGAAAGAAAGGAAAACGAGTATACTAGAATCCCACAATCCCCCTTGAAAGCACACCTTTAGAGATCCTAAATTCACACAGGCCCCACTCAAAAGTTCTGTTAGTTTCCAGTGGAGCCAATCTAGAGGACAAACCCTTAACACATGAGCCTTCGGTGGCCATTCAAGACTCAAATTACAGAGCAGATTACTTAGAACAAATATAAGAGATATTTCTGCTGCATGTTATAGAAACATTGTAGGGATTCAGGTATGTCTAGGAATCCCTGGAGTGTGGATGAGACATCCCTAGGGGAATTTTTTGTATGGCATTTGAAAAGACCCTTGGGAAAGAATGCAACTTGGAAGCAAAATTGTTTGCAGAATATCTTTTTAAAAAATCATGCATCAGGCTGGCATGACACTAATAGAGCAAATTATTCCATCCCTAGAAAGAGGTAGCTATGGAAAATAGCTGACTATGCAGAGAGGTGTCTTCATTGTAGAAGATTATCATAATTCTGATTACACCATAGTGATTACTTCCAGTTCACTCTCATACATCCTAAGGAGAAAAGGGACTGTAAAGGAAAAAAAAAAAAACATACAGAAATCATAACAAGACCTCTCTAAAATACTGGGGCAACAGTAACTGCTTTTGGAACTCGCCAGCAGAATGGCACATGGGAGTGAGTGGCCTTTTGTTACATTTTGTCTTGAATCACCAAGTAGCCTGGGCATCACGATAGAGTTGGAGCTTAGTGTATTCATCAGAATTATTCAGAGAAAGAGAACAACATGGAGATCTACCTAACCTATCTATCAATTAATGAGCAAATTAATAATGAATCAATTAATTAATGGATCAATTAATAAAACAATTGATTTATTATAAGGAATTGTCTCACAAGACTATGAGTACTGAGAAATCCAGAATCTATAGCATGAGTCAGCTGGATGCTGATCCAGAAGAGCTAATGCAGATGAAATCCAAATTCAGACAGCTGGAGAATTTTGACATGCTCGGGATGACTAGCCTTTTGGTTCTTCACAGGCCTTCAACTAATTGCACAGGTCTCACTTACCTTGTGGAGAAAGATCTGCTTTCCCCAAAGTTCACCATATTAAATGCTAATCTCACCCAACAAATCTTCCAAGGCAACACATAAATTTTACTAGTACATCTGGCAACTACTGATGAGAGATGACACACTTATTAGTATTTTTGATATTCCATAAGGATCTCAGAAATTAGTGTTAATTAAGGAGAGGCCTGTTTATGTTTTTAAACTGTTGGGGAAGCAGTGGAGATATACACCAGTTGAATTTGAATCATTAAAGTCAGTTAATTGCATACCATCATGTAACACAAACGACTGATATGAACACAAATTCTTGTTACATGTTAGCTTTGTCTATGCAGTAAGAGTGTTGGATTAACAACTGTTAAAATGTTGGCAATGTCTGATATGGAATGTTTGTTAAGGTATTAATTTGAATGATTGCTTATGATTATTACTGTGGAAAAGGTGACACTATATTATGATATTTAAGAGCATGATGGAGTCAGATCACTTGAGCATAAACTGGCTCTAATTGCTAGTTGTGTGATTTTCTATAAATTATCCTTCTTTCCCTCCCTTCCTTCTTTCCTCCCTACCTGCCTTCCTTCATTCCTTCTTCTCTTTTGTGAGTGATCCTGGGGATTGAATGTATAATCTTATATATGATATGCTAGGCAATCACTTTGTCACTAAGCAATATTTCTAGCCGTATTACTTGATTTTTCTATGATTTAATTGTCTCATGTGAAAATGGCATTAACTAAACAACCTCTTTCACATGGCTGATGATAAAATAAGTGAAACAATCAATATCAAGTATGCTGCATATGTCTTTAGTACATAGTCAATAAATGTTAACAATTATTGTTCTTGATATAAGTTTAAATTATGGTCAAGTTATCCAAATGATCAATTAGTTATGATCCATTCATGTGTATGCTTGCATCATACAAAGTTTGACCAAAAGTTAATGTTTCATGAAAAAAAGTTAACAGCATAAATGTGGAACAAGTAAAATAATTGGTTAATAATACCTAGGTTTATATTTAATTGTTGTATCATAAGGACAAATACAATTTATATGTTAATGTACCTTGTAATCTATAAACTATGGATTATATTCAGTAGACACCAACATGTAAGGCTTGTTCTTTTTCTATGAATACATATTATCTTCAAATCACTTATTTATTCATCAGAAACTATTTATGAGAGATTTATACATTAAAGACACTGTTAGACATTGACCTTTTAAAATAAAAAATAAAATATATCCCCTATCCACAAAGAGCTCCATTTTCATGAGAGATACAGAGAGGTTAATCAATAATCAAAATAAAATTGGGCAACATGTGTATTCAAGAAAGGCAAATGATGACTCTTATGTATTGGTAATATAAATTACAATGTACAAATGTATTATAATCTGAAATTATATTACTGCTTAAGTATGAAAGGATTTATCAGGAAGTTATAAAAAAGATTATATTAAATATTGTTTGCTTTAAAAAATGTTAATTTATTTACTGATTCAATATATAGACTATACTGTTTGTAAGTCACTGAGTTAGAAACTGAGTCAGAAGGACAAAGTAGGAATATAGAAAGCAATCAAATATAAATCCTGACTTCAGAGAGCCTGGAAAGGGGGGCACCCTATAAATGACCACAACTCAAGAATGAATAAGGTGTATGTACTGAAAGTATACCAAAAGTGCTAAGGGCATTCAGAAAAGGGAGAGATGATAGCTCAAAGGCAATGTGGTGAATAAAATTGGTGCCTTAGCAGGATTAAAGGAGTATTCAAGCAGTCATAATTTTTAGTCACATGTTTGCAGTAATGTAGTCCCAATTTCATTTATAAACATACTCAGTGAAGCACTACTAATTTTATCTAACTCTAGCCTTTGAGTAGCCATTTTTAACATTATGTAGGACCTAATGGAAAGCATGTATAAAGTTGTCTGCAAACTCAAATACATTGGTTTACTAAAGGAAAAGGCCTTTGGTATTAAGCTGAGTTGAATTAATTGCATTTTTCATGGAACTTAATTTTTACTTGAAAGAATAATGAACTGATTACAATGATAGTCATCGATAATACTAATAATCATAAATGTTCATGAGGATGTTAGAAAAGACAAATACTTATACATTGTGGGATTTTAAATTAGTACACCCACTATGTAAATTCCTATGGAGGTTCCTAAAAAGACTACGAATGGGAGTATCATATGACCATGCCTCAGAATTTATATAAAAGATTTAAAATCAACATACTATAGCAATATATGCACATCCATATTTATAGCAGCACAGTTCACAATAGTCAAATTATGGAACCAACCTAGGGTTTTATCTACTGATGAATGAATAAAGAAAATGTGGTATATATACTCAACAGAATTCTACTCAGTCATAATGAAGAACAAAACTATGTCATTTGCAAGAAAATGGATAGAAGTAGAGAATATTATGCTAAGTGACATCAACCAGTTTCAGAAAGTCAAGGATTGCATGTTTTGTCTCATATGTGGAAGCTATGGGACTGGGGGGAAGGAAAGAAAAGGGTCTCAAGAAAGTGAGGAGATCAGAGAAGTTGTGGAAGGATAGCTAACTGGGGAGGGAGGAGGAAAGAGAAAGGGAAAGGATGGGGGAGGAAACACATCAAATAATGTTATGTGCATATATATCTGCATCGCTATGAATATAACTATCATGCGCAATTACAATGCATTAAAAAAGGGGGGATTGTTAAACAATGGGAAGTCTTAGTAAAAATATGGGAATTCCTTGTATTCAACTTCCTCTAAGTATATTATTTCAAAATAATAAAAGTTTAAAAAACGCATTAAATAAAAAAGAATAACAAACTGATAAATTGTGGGTTTTTTATCATGGGTATTCGTCAGATATTTTCCCCAAAATAGACAACTAATGAAAGCAAATGATAGTATACTCCATCATTGATTAAAAAAAAGAAAAAATTCAGCTTTTAAGGGGAAAATTAAAATTTTGAAAAACTTATCTGTCTCTGTGAGCCCGTCAGCTTCAAAATAGTTAGAGGCTTTTCCAAAGAGATGAGTAGTACTATAAAGGAATAGGATCTTTTGGTATTGTATAATGAAAATGAAAATCAATGAACTGATACTTTCCAAATGGCCAGTATATTATTATAAAATCATTTGTGAAAGAAATATCAATTCATAATGCAAGCTTTATCAATGAATATTAGTACAAAGCAGTAGAAAAAATTAATTGATAAGGTTTCAGATTTCATAGTGGAACAGATTTTCAAAATCAATCACTTGTCAATTTTTGGTGTTACAGTGAAGAAGACTAATCATAGTCATGCGAAAAGGCTATTAAAATATTTCTTCATTTTCCAACTACATATATTTGATGGTGAATTTGGTTCACTTTTTTGTGTGTGTGTGATATTGGGGATTGAACCCAGGGGCATTCTAACTCTAAGCTACACCCCCAGCCCTATTTTATTTTTAATTTTGAAACAGGCTGTTACTAAGTTGCAGACGGACTCACTAAGTTGCTAAGGCTAGTTATGAACCTGAAATCCTCCTGTCCCAGCCTCCCAAGTACTGAGACTGCTTATAGACTGCACCATCATACCCGGTTTAATTAATTTGTAATATACTGCAAAGACAAATAAAAAAAGTTACAATAGAATGAATAAAGAAGCAGATACAAAGATTCAACTCTTGTCTTTAATTAGACATAAATGACATTTGCAAAATGTAAAATAATGCCACTCTTCTTACCATTTTTTAAAAAAAATTATCGGTGTATTGTAATCATACATCTTTGCTAGGTACAAGCTGGTAAAGGCATACATGCACATATATCTCATTTAACCCTTCCCCAATTCCCGCCCCCCTCCCTGGTCCTCCTTCTCAAGTTCAGTTTACTGATTGACTTTGATATGTTTGTGAAAGTACATCATGTGCATTAGGGTGTTTCCCTCCTCCCACCCCCATCACCTTCATTTAAGTCACCTTATTTGCTCATCTAAGGTTTCTTCTTCTTGGTCTAGAGTCTCTCTTTTGTCCCACTTTCTCCCTATCTTCTGCATACTAGGAAGAGCATACGATTTTTTACTTTATATGACTGACTAATCTCACTTAGCATGATGTTTCCTCCAGTTCCATCCATTTCCCTGTAAATGACATGATTTTGTTCTTCTTTATGGCTGAGTAAAATTCCTATCCCATAGTTTTATAATCCATTCATCTATTGATGGACATCTTGGCTGGTTCCATAATTTGGCAATTGTGAATTGTGCAGCTATAAACATAGATATACATGCATTGGTCGGAGAGTTTGGTTTCCATTCTTTTGGGTAGATACCCAGCAGTGATATTGCTGGATTTTATGGTAGGTTCATTCCCATTCATCTGAGGATCCTCCATTCTGTTTTCAAACACTTCAATACATAGGCATAGGTAAAAACTTTCTCAATAAGACCTTAAGGCTCGCCGGGCATGGTGGCGAATGCTTGTAATCCCAGCATTCGGGAGGCTGAGACCAGAGGATCTTGGTTCGCAGCCAGCCTCAGCTACCTAGTGAGGTCCTCTGCAACTTAGTGAGACTCGGTTTCAAAATAAAGAATAAAAAATAGGGCTGGGGGTGTAGCCCAGAGGTAGAATGCCCCTGAGTTCAATCCCTACTGCCACACAAAAAAAAAAAAGACCTCAAGGCTCAAGCAACTCAAAGGAAGATCAATACATGGGATTGCATTAAACTGAAAAGCTTCTGTGCAGCAAAGGAAACTATCAGGAACCTCAACAAAGGGACCATAGAGTAGGAGAAAATTTTTGCCAGCTACACTTTTTTTTTTTTTTTGCGGTACTGGGGATTGAACTCAGGGGCATTCTACCTCCAAGCTATACCCCCAACCCTATTTTTTATTCTTTATTTTGAAACCGAGTCTCACTAAGTTGTGGAGTGCCTCACTAGGTAGCTGAGGCTGGCCGCGAACCCCGATCCTCTGGTCTCAGCCTCCCGAATGCTGGGACCAGCTACACTTCTGATAGAGAACTAATATCTAGAATATACAGAGAACTCAAGAAACTTACAACTAAGAAAAAACAATAACCCAATAAAAAATGGGCAAAAAAATCTAAATAGACACTTCACAAAAGAAGAAATACAAATGGCTAATAAATGTATGAGGAAATGTTCAACATCATTAGAAATCAGAGAGCTACAAATCAAAACTACCTTGAGATTTCACCTAACCCCCATCAGAATGGCAATCATCAAGAACACAAACAACAACAAATGCTGACAAGGATGTAGAGAAGTGGGAACCCTAACACATTGTTCTTCTCACCGTTTTTAAGAATAGTTATTTTCCTCAAAGATATGGATATATGTTAACATGAAATGGATTTGTTATTGTCAGTCTAAGTAAATGAATAAAATATATAAATTTCTAAAGTTTGTAAGAGATTTAATCCACATAAAAATTCATAGACTATTGTGTCAATAATCAATTTATTGCTTTTTAGCATTAAATTCAGCCTATCTCCCTTCTCTGACAATGTAGCTGTGCCTTGTAAGTATTTCACCTTTACAGTTAGCAAGAAGTTAAGTTTGTGTGAAAGCACACTGTAGTGGCACCTGAGGGAAAAGGAATTTTTCTCCCTGTCTCTATTGTGGCTTCATTACTGGAGTCTGGAGAATGTGCTTTCTGCCATTCCCCACTTAGTAGGGGCAGTTCAGCTAGGATTCTAGACACTACAGGATCTGTAGCCTAGCCCAGATCCCTCCTCCCCTTATCCTCTCTGCAGCCTTCTGCACATGTGCATTTTCCACAGGCCATACTCTACTAAACAGAGTACCTACCTTTGTCCCATACAACCCAGGCCCCACACAGTATGCCTGGACCTACAGATGTCCTGCTGTTCCCATAGACATGCTGTGACCTTCTCCACAGCCTGGCCAATAGCTCCAACTCCTCTGTACTCCAGAGGGTTCTTTCCATTAATTGTGGACGAGGTGTTGTCCCAGGCAGCTCGGCAGAGTTTTCTACCAACAAGTGGGCAGCCACCAGACCCTCTTCAACAAAGTTTAAACCTCAATCTCAGAGATGCAGGTCTCCTGTTTGTCTCTCTTTAGGAGTCTCCTGCAGCTCTGGTGTTATCCTCCCATCTTTGTAATTACTTATATGATGGGTTAGTAACCACCTTTTACATTAAACTTCCCCTATTGTATGTTCCTGTCTTCTGATTGAACCCAAACTCCTTATTAATTTCTAAGGTGGTCAAAAAGTCCTGAGAGCAAAATTTTGAAGAATGTGTACTATACTGTGTAATGAAAGTTAATACAGGTGATGAATATGAACATTGCCAGAAAGGGAAGGGAAGGGGTACAGCTGAAAGTCATTTGAAGTTCCTATTCTTCTAGCAAAAAATCAACCCCATTTCAATAATAAGGAAAATTTCTTAGAAACACAAGATGGCTGGATGGATTATGATTCCTCAATATTAGCTGAAAAACCAGTGCCTCAAGACAACCCATAAGAAATTCATTAACCACATACAAACATTAGTCAGGAAACGGGCTTTGCAAACTTAGTTACTAAACAGCCTTATGTTCCCTCTCAGCACACAGGTATAGAAACAAAATAAAGAAGCCAAAGAGACTTAGGTCTACTATTTTATCTATGAGTAAAGAAGGCTTTACGACAGATAGTTTGCCTACTTCTCCCTCTTGTCTCTCTGGAACTTCCACACATTAACTCTCTAGCTGCCTGAGAAAAAGATAAGAACACTGCTTAAAGGAGCTAAACAAACAGTAAAGATTTAAACTAATGAATAGAGACTATTTGTTGTTAGCCTTTAACACTGCTTTGTACTAAAAGAATCTTTATATACGTATTGTATTTTGTAACCATTACTGTTTTCTTAATCCCATCAAATAATATGGGAAATGGCTTTTCTAGTTAAAGATGTACCTACTCAACCTTTAGAAAAATAAGACTGTAAAAATTCCTGTTCTATATGCCTCACTGCAAAAAAGATAGTATAAAAAACAGCTACCTACAAGCAATAAACATACTCTTCAACACTAAGTGCAATGTGAGCGTATTTTTGAGACCTCACCTCAATCCACACCTATTGAAGGCCCCCCGACCCCACTGCCTGGAGAGCTGGACCCCCACATCCTCCGGTCTCAGCCTCCCAAATGCTGGGATTACATGCGTGCACCACCACCCTTGGCCTATAGTCTGTCCTTTCTCACCTCTGTTCTCACATCCTTTGGCATTTTCACTGTTACAATTGTCCTTCAAAACAAAAGGGACATTGCAACTCAGTGTTGTGACACATATAGATTTCTTGACGGCTGGGAACTTTATAAAATATTTGGGTTTTTTCTATAATACATCACTCAAAAGATACCTGAAACACATCAGTTATTTAATAAGTTGTTTTTGAATAAAGAAACCACAATCAGAGCTGAAATGTCTAGAGAAACATGAATCTTACACTATGCATTTTCTGAGTTGAATTCTAATTCCCCAAATTATCTCGTTATGAATATTTTCTTGCATTTTACATTCTAATGAAGTCATTGTGTTTTCCTTCCACTTTAAAATTGTTTTTACAATATTGTTTAATTTTTGTGTTCAACATCTGAGCTACAGCTCAGCCCTATTTCATGTTTTTTTAATCCTAAAACAGGATATCACTAAGTCTTTTTTAGGGCCTTGCTAAATTGCTGAGTCTTACCTGGACCTATGATCTCCTATCTCAGCATTCCAAATACTGGGATTAAGAGTAGGCACCACCACACCCATCAAGATTATTAAACTCTTACAGAAGTTTAAACAATGCATTGAATTAAGTTATTCAATAAATGTGAATTAAGTTCATATTATATTTAAGATACTCAGCAATAGAATAAAACAGAATGATGAAAACTACAATTCCTGCCATTGGTGTAGAAAACAGCATAGAGTATACAGTGAATAATTTTTCTCTCAAAGTGGCAGATTGAGGACCTATGGAAATCACAGCTTTCCACACTAAACCTAAGGAAGCACTGGAAGGGAATCATAAATGCCAATTAATAAGCATATAGCCAAGGCCAAAATAAAGAAGATGTTTCAGAGGTTCCCAATTTGTGAAATATTTGAAAAAAATGGCATTTAACTGAAATTTACCACCATAGCAATAAGCTAAGGACATAAATGCATAGTCATAGCCCTCAAGAAAGATCAGAGCAACCCAGAATATAAGTGGGAGAATTCTGTCGCAAAGCAAAAGCACAAGACCACTGATCAGCACACATCTAAGGATGATCAACAGCATGAATGAGAGGAGATAAATAAATAAATAAATAAATAAATAAATAAGTAAGTAAGTAAATAAATACACAATTGTATTCTTGATGATTTTGCTTCTAACTGGAGTTAAATGAAATCTCAGGGTAGTTTTGATTTACATTACCCTGATTGCTAATCATGTTGAATGTTTTTTTCATACATTTATTGGCCATTTGTGTTTCTTCTTTTGAGAAATGTCTATTCACTTTATTTGCCCCCTTTTTAAATTGGACTATTTGTTTTTATAATGTTGTTTCTTGAGTTCCTTATATTTTCTAAATAATCAATGTTGGCAAGGATTTAGGGGAAATAGGAACTTTTATATGCAATTATTGGGATTGTATATTAGTACAACCACTATGGAGATCAGTATGAAGGTTCTTAAAATGACTAGGAATTGAACCGCCATATTATCTATCTATCATAGTATCCATATATCAATTATTGGTAGCTTTCCAAAAGAATTAGTATTAGAATACTATACTATTAAATGCATAATCATGATTATAGCAGCACAATTCACAGTAGCCAGATTATGGAACCAACCTAGGTGTCTATTAGCGGATGAATCAAGAAAGTGTGGTGTATACACAGAATAGAATTTTACTCAGCCCTAAAAAAGGATGAAGTTATGTAATTTGCAGGAAAATGTATAGAACTACAGAATATTATGCTAAATGAGAACAGTCACTCAGATAAATGAGGAGATAGACCAATAGTATAGTGGAAAGGGATTGAGGGAGGGAGGTGGAGAAAGGAAAAAGGAGGATTGAGGAAGGGAACAGTTCCAACAATGTTATGTCTATATATGAATGTATCGCTACCAATCTCAATAACATATGTGGGAAGGAAGGCACAGGGAGCAGGGTGGGGTCCTAAGGGAGACACACCAAGTGTCGTGTTGCATGTATGTTTATGTCACTTTAACCTCTCTATGATATGTAATTTAATGCAGCAATAAAGGTAAAATATATATAATAAAGTAAAATAAAATAAATATACAAAATTCCCAAGGAAGCAGAATTAATTTCCCAATCTAGAAATAGATTTTAAGTGACACAAAACAAAGAATGTGAACCTTATTCTCATTTATCTAATAGTATATGTGATGAAAAAAATAGACCTGGCCAGCAAGAGCTAGAAATTTAGAGAGGAAGAGAACTAATAGATTATGGATGAGGACAATCTTTGGGAAAAGACATAGATATAACTATTTGTTATGGTAAGCATACAATTTGTATTGAAGGAGGAAAACAACAAATTCTATTCCACTAGGAATGTAAGAGTGATGAGGATGTAGACATTATAAAGGCATATAGGAAACACTAAACTTCCTGGAATAGACCTTTGGTGCAGAGATGGAGAAGACGATAAGATCAAAATTTAAGAATGAGAATAATAAAAGTTTGAGAAATTTTGATTTGAGCTAACAGGTAATAGAAATGCTTGTAGGTTCAATAGCAGAGAAACATGTATCTACAGTGACATATGTCCAGTTTTAAAGACAATTGCTTTTTGTACTGACTGAAAAGTAGTAAGTCATAGAGGGTGAATAGTTCTGTAGGTCTGAATATTTCCGAGAAATATTCCCAGGTGGTTTAAATTTTAGCTTTCCATATTTTCTCTTATTAAATGTATATATGTTTAAACTGGTGATCAGTTAATTAATATCTTCTATGAATCTTTTGATTATATGGCTCAGATTAGTTGTCATGTTTCTTTTTGATTTATACGGTCTATTTTTTTTCTCCCCCTTGAAAAATGATTGATATAGGCACAACTTTGGATGCTAATGTGGAACAGAAGTGATTGTGTGAACAATGGCCTGTATGTACACATAGTTTGGGATAGATTATTAGGCAGTAAAGTAATTGAAATAGAATTTTGTTCCTTGAATTGGAATAAATCCATTAAACAAAAAAAGAAACCAAAAAGAGAAAACTGAAAACATAATGCAAAAATAAGACACTATTGGCTTTGGGACTGGGTCTAGGGTGGGAGCTAGGGAAGGCTAAAAGGAAAGTTAAGAAGGTTTTACTGGAAGCAGGAAGAAACTAGCTCTCTTGTTAAGTAGTGATGGAAAGTTAAACACAGTCTGACACCTGAAGTAACTAGGAAAATAGACAAAGTACCTAATGAATCAATAGATCTGGCTAAGGAAATTTCCAGGCAACAGTTCAAAGTATCAGTTACTTTCTCAGAGCTGTGCATCATAAGGTGAGAATAGAGAAAAAAGATCCTCCTCCCCCCCCAAAAAAAAGACAATTTTCAGGTGGAATTTAGATAAAATATTTAAAATTCAGGACTTGCTGGTTTTAAAAGGCAGCCATCTTATTCTCAGTGATGTTGTTCGGGTCCCCCCAGAAGCAGATGTCACGATAGAATTTATCTGTAACAGATTTACATGAAATACCTGTGAGATTGAAAACAGGTGGGAGACTTAAAGAGAAAAAACTGGTAGACCATGATGCAGATATGCCACCTGTGAAAGAGAGAGGGAGAGACTGATGACAGTAGAACATTAAAAAGATTTTGCCAGATGGAAGTTGCTCTATAACAATCAAGACTGTAGTACAAATATGGTGTACAGTGGCTGAGCTTGGCTCAGTTAAATTCTGTGTAACAGAAAATCTGGGTAATGCTTTTCCTTATCCACCACAGTGCACTGCTTACATTACATAGGTTTACTTCTCTCTTACATTTTCAGCTACAGGGAGAGGACTTAGATGCACCAGTTGGAACCATGCTGTGAGCCTGTCCTTTAGTTCATCCTCCCTTAGCTGCTAGAAGATCACAGGAGGAAAACTAGGAAATTCTAGCCCCCTGTGGGAATCTTTCAGGATGAACCACAAATATCCTGAAACTTTGAGACTAGCCACATTGTGCTCAGGACTAATTCTTCATCTATAGAATTTTGAGTACAATAAATTGGTGCAATTTTAAATTATGAGTTTAGGATGGTTTGTTTTGCTGCAAGAATAACAGGAATACCATCCAATACTCTCTATCTGAAAAAGCTGAATACAGAAGAGTTAAATTCAGAATAAGTCTCAAAATTATGACCCTTTCTCTATATGACAAATCAGTGAGCAGTTTGTTTTTTTTCCAAAGTCTTTGACGTGACAGCAGCTATTACACCTGGTGGGTTCTTAACCACACCCTACTATAATGTTGACTTCAGAACTTGAAAGACACATATAAAGTGATCCTACTTGAAGGATTATAATGATAAAATAATATGTTTTGGGTTATAAAATAATATTTCACTCTAATTCTTGAGTCACTAAGTAATTATTGATCTGGCAATATTTTATTATCAAGAAAAGGTAGGAAATAATTCTGCTGCTAGAGAACATTTATAAATGTAAGTATCTAGTGAATATTTTTAAAATTCAGTTCATCAAAAGCAGAAGTTAAGTATAGGAAATTCATGTTTCTTCTCACAGAAGTGGGGCTATGGTTATATGAGAGAGAGACAAGCAGAGGGCTGAAGAGATATGGAGGGAGAGGAAAGAGAAGGGGGAAAAGAGAGAGGAGATGAGAAAGACAGCATATGCAGAATGGAAACTGAGGATACTTATGCCTATTTCCATGGACCATATTTTCCTAAAATTATAGAATATGAGGCTACACGTGATTACTCATTCATCAATTAAAAACATAGTCAGTTTCACTTGACTATATATTTTTCCCTTTGATTAGCAATATTTCTAGAGCTAAAGTGCTATTTTAGGTTCTCAGAAGGGCTTTTGAGCAGCCCATGGTGATAGAATAGACCTTCATTCAGTGAAATCTTGCTGACAGCTGAGAGCAGAACAGTGCATTTTGTATTCTTAAGATAATAAAAAAGCCAGGATGCAATTGCTCTTTCCTCTTATTGTGGTAATCAATCAGTGATTGACAAGTCTAATTAGAAGCATGGGTATGTGAAACATGATAACACTTTCTAACTGCATTCTAGCCTAAGATATCTTTTTAGCAGTACTATAAGCAAAACATAATATTTTTATAGATCAATATAAATCACTGCCATTACTATTTGCAGATATGAAAAGGTTTTATTGGGGCAGAAGAATACCACCATTGGAAGTATAAATATACTGCTCTAATGGTTTTATGAGGTTTCCCAAGGCCTCAGTTTTTCTGCTCTAAAGGTTTGATGATTTTTCAAATTGGCAAAGATAGATTATTGTATGTGTATAATTTTTTTATTATATTCAGAACATAGTGTATTGCAGATACAGAAATTTATATTTTTATGAAAAGTTTTTTTTCCCATTTATTTCCAAAAGAGGTAATTCTTAATGGGTTGCAGTAATCAGAAGAGAGATAGCAGCTGTTAAAAAATATGGTGCTTGGTTACAAAGTCAATATAAAATATCATATTTTGTTAGACACTGAAAATATCTAGAAAAATCAGTGCTCATTTCTTTCTATAATATAGCATGTGTTAAGTCTCTGAGCAGATTTTTTCACATAGAAATATCTTCAAAAATGTTAAACTTCAAACTGGATAATTACACTGTATATTTGTCTTTTAGCATTTCAATTAGGATCTGTTAATCTTGAACTCATTCAACTTATTTTGTATGCAGAAAGAGAAAGTGGAATTACAGGAAGTATTAAACATTCTTTTTATTCTTGATAAAATGATGAAATAATTTACAAAGTGCTTTTCCTTCACTTTTCTGATATTTCTTTCAGAAAATGAGGCTTTCCATCATACAGAAAGTGATAAATTACTGAGAGGTCATACTATCCTCTCTTGCAGAATGTGAATTGTATCAGAGACATGAATTTTCTTGATATGCCAAAGCAAAAGACTAGTTATGGAAAATAAA